>SNQJ01S0008037.1:0-41200 GCA_010110895.2 Picea sitchensis
AAAAACCATTAGGGTGACCCAACTTGAAAAATGGAATAAAGAAAATAAAGAAAAGATAAATATATATAAAGATTACAAGGAAAATCTAAGCAAAGTTAAGAAAACCAAAGTAATCAATCAGTCTGTTACCAGGATTAGGTACAAAATCTATCTACTATAAGCTATATGACCGACTGAATAAATTCAACACATTCATGCACGACCATCACAATTCAACATGAGGAGATGACAAAGTCCCTATGAAACAATTAGAGAAGAAACACAAAAATCAAGAGAAATTTTAGTACCCAGATGATATTTGTGCCACTACTTAAAAAAACACACTACTCGATCGATTGAAAGAGAAATACATCACCCAATTGAAGAAATAACTCACAAGTGTGAATTTCTAAGATCAAGTGAGCAAGGAAAACATTAAGCGAGAAAGAGTACAAGCAACACCTCAATCAAATAGGAATACCCTCAACAATGCAAGCATGGCATCAAAAGATAAAATATTAATCAAGTCGACAAGAAAATAGACGCCAACATGGTCGGGCACTTCACCTAGAGGATTTCGACCGATTGGAGAAACCAACCTGAACAAACATCTAGAGGATTTTGACTGTCTGGTGAAACCAACCTGAACAAACATCACAAGTGAATGTTGACCGAGTTGAGCGCACCTCCCGAAGTCATAAAAATGGCCCCGTAGAAACAACTGACAACCACAAATACATAATTAATGAAAAACAAGAGGATATCAACTGCCATATCACCGTTGATGCAAACATCTCCTCACACGAACAAGTAATCACATTAGGCGCTATGACCTAGGAATGTGAGTTAATGCCACCAAAAAATGAATTAAAGTTCCCACTCCATTTCCCACCTATAAATATGGACGAAGCATACGACTTCACCTCATTGTTATTCACACCAGAGCATTCATGCAAATAGAGTCCCGAAATTGATGTTGCACACCCAACTTCAGAGCTTTAGAAAACCTCATTTAATAAGCATGAAATTACAAATATGCTTAGAATAAGGGGACAAGTAGCAGATTCCCTAGTTGAACCAAGGACAAAGGAAAAATTTGACAAAGCAAGTGCAACAAAGTTGGAAATATGAATGAAGAACATTCACGAGTCACGAATAGAAGAAATAGACTGGTGTCGACAATGGTAGAACTTTATGGCATGGGGAATGGAGGACAACCAATGGAAGGAAGAAACTAATTTCCTAGAGCAAGCAAGAATTCGTCACTTTCTGGGTGCACCTCATATTACAAAATTCAATGTATGGAAAGAGGAAGCTGCAAAGTTCCTTGTAAGTTATCATAGTGGATACCTTTGGATCCATTACCCAATTGCAATCACATGAGGCTTGATCCATAGGATTATGGGAATACCACATGGAGGCACACTTGTTCCTAAAACCCTAAATACCAACGATTAGTTACATATCCTCACAGTTAGGATGTCGGCTAAAAACTCGAAAGGATTGCTAATTAACATAGTAGTTGAACCCCATGCAAAATGGGCATGCATCATAGTGTCTCTATGATTTATAGCTGTTGGTCAGGATTTTGATTTGAAGCTCACGATGTTGGAACCAATTGGAAAAATACTCTATTATGGAGCATGGTTTGACTGGGCTAAGCACATAGTTGTGCTAATTAGAATCAACTGCGTTGACTGTCAAGAGTATGGGAGGCTCACCAAATTCCCAACACTCCTAATATGGATCACCACCTGGCAAGTCATCCCTTTTGGAGAACTTGCATTTAATCTAAAGGAGACTCTGACCATGAATAAATACACTGATTTTCAACATGGGGTAGTCATATCATCAAAGGCATCGCTGTCCAAGATAACATTTAAGTGTTGGGTGAACCATCTCAAGAATGTATCCCTTAAATGGAGAGTCAAACAAAAGGTTCTTTGAGCCTTACCATCTGGCGCACACATTCAACTTAGCCTCAACCTCACCAATATGTGGTGTGGAATTGGTGGAGGGTCACCACTAGAGGAGCTAGCATATCAATCGACAAAGCTCCAACTATTTCAAGAGCTGGACAAAAAACTAGGGCCTGGAACACCAATTCAACCATATATACTCAGTACCAAGTTAGCCATTATAACACCCCTGATAGATGGTGAACACAAAGAAGAAAGGGAAGAAATGCTATATACAGATCCATTTGTTTGAAACTTGGACGACGAAGCAAGCCCTCTAGCAAAGCAAACCCTGACCAAAAGAACACAACAAGAAAAAACAACTAAAGGTAAGTAAGCTATCAATGTTAATACAATTTTCGATTATGTAAATATGTTGTGGTAGGAAACATTCAAATCAAATGCATCCCTCGACTTTAGTGATCCACAAACAATACACAAAAATTCTGAATTTAAAAACAAGTTAATTGAGAGGGCTCAACATAAAGAAAAGGACCAAGTGGTTACTGAAAACATCTTAACTTCGAGTATTGGCCCACAATTCCAAGAAGCTATAACTAACCTAAAATCAAATCATGAAAATGAAAAGAAAACCATAGCAACCCTATATAAGCATGTCGAGACAAAAAGACAAAAGAAATAAAGGATGGAAGAGTAGCAAGAACATAACAAAGGTCAATCGACACTGGTGAAAACACATCGGTTGAAGATCAGTCGATCTGACCCCAGTAAGAAACCTGTTAAAAAGAGTTCACGCACAAGATGGGTTGACCTCATAAGAGAATCTTCTCCACCCAATATGACACCAATCATGGAAGAAAACACAACAATGAAGAAGTCAGGGAAGCAAAGAAAGGAAACCAGGAGAATCCCTCAACAAATATCATCAGAAGAAACAATTTCAAATAACCTTCCTAATGATAGCAACAAGGAAAGTGAAGAACAGTCATGGTCGAAAGAAATCAATACAAACGGGTAGAAAGGAACCACCAAGAAAGCTACTATAATTGAAGATTCTGTTAACCAAGCAAGAAAGTCAACAATTCCCAACTTGCACCAGTAAAGAAAATAGATCGATTAATCCTGACCCAAATGCAATATAAAACACATTAGAACAAGAAGGAACAAAATGTACAAACACTCAGGGATCAGAGCACAATCCCCCTGTGAAAAATTCAGCTGAGACACAACCATTGAACAATCTTTACTCCCCAACAAAATCCAATCAGGAAAAAAGTAAAGACAACCAAGACCAACAGACAGAATGAAAAATCCCACTAACTAAACATGAGAACAAAAATAAGGAAATGATGTAGGAAACAAGTCACAACAAGGAAATCCTCCAAGTCAAACCGATACCATATAGCAGTCCAATGATCAAGGAAATGATGAAAATGCAAATAAGAAAGATGTTGATACACAACCAGAGTCGGGACAACACAATAAAGAAACTCAAGGCAACAAATATTTTGAAAAAGGAACTGGTGGAGATAAAGGAAAATAAAACAAACCAAAACAACAAAATCCAAACAAGAAAAAGGAGAAGGTCGTCGATAGGAGGAACACCATGCCAAAGTCAACCACATTCACAATGTTTAAACCAGTTGGGTTGATATAACGATCGACAGAGACATAATTCAACCCAATAGTCATGTTGGATGAACAAATAATGGATTTATACAATGAGATATACAAAGAAGAAACAAATAGGTGGAAGAAGGCTTTGAGAAAAAGAACACGAATGAAGACAAGAAGAAATAAGGAGAAAGAGATAATATAAAACTCTATTCTGCTTACAAAGGAAAAAATGGAAAATGATCATCCGACGAAAGGATTCGATCCTCTTGTTGCAATGAAAAGTATAATCGAAGCAATGGTATCTATAGGGGAAAATAACTAGGAAAAAATTCAACACATGAAGCAATAAAATAAATATCTCAAGCAAATGCACAACAAGGCAATGAGAGATAATCAGACTGGGTTAGTTCAACAAACAACAACAACCCTATAGTCCAAACGAGAGAAATTTAAGGCAGTCCAAGAACAAGTTGAATTGTCTAGCTCACAGGAAACCACTCTAGGCACAATACTCAAAAACTAGCTGACACACTTTTCTGGCATATACAACAAACACAAAGCGCAAAAAAATGTAATTGCCGACTTGAGAAAAATCCGAATTCTTACCACTGAAAATCCAAACATGTTATATCCAACCAACTAGAAAAAGAAAAAGCAATTGAGGTAGATGTAACACGAAAAGAAAGAGAATGGATGAAAGAAGCAAGAAAATCCCATATGGTAATAGACCAAGCAGCTGGGCACCTCGACAAAATAAAAGAGAAAACCAAAGAAACAAATAAAAATATCGACCTAGAGTCAACCTCAGTACATGAAGTGTCCTTAGCAGATAAATTAGAACTTCTGGGTAAAATGAAGATAGTGGAGATAAATGCACAACATTCAATTGAGGAATGATGAATGTTCTCCAATCACTTGCTACATTCGGCTTCGACCATTTATCAAACAACATTCGAAAGGTTACCACTGTCACCTGCAGAGTAGTTGGAGGCACCATCAACTTACCGACACAACTTTTAGTTTTTCAACCTTGGACCTTCTAAATCGAACATGCCAACTACCAGTCATCAGTCTATAACCCCAAAGATAATCATTGAAGGGTCCAAAAAATAACATATTATAGAAAAAGTAACACCCCTACCAACCAATGTAAGAGTACATGAGTGGGAGATTCCTCAAGATACAAATGAGCAACTAGTGAAACCATCATAATGTTGGAGAAATTTCTATTTTCGACACACTGGTTCAGTGGGAGTTAACTCACTAGTTCTGTTTTAGACTTTCTATTTCGACCATCCCTATTATGCATGCATGCATTCCGAAAGAAATCTAACTACTTGATTTCTTTTATTAATTATGGAATGTTTTTCCCTATATATGAGTGTATTCCGATCATTCATTGTATCACATTGATAATCATCTATATCAATCTTTCTTTCATTGATCAACTCATTGGAGAAGTGTGAATATATTTTCTCATTCTTCCATATTGACTCCCTCTTCCTTTCTTAATAAGATTTGTTTGTACTTGCTTTAGATAGATCTCTTATGCAATTTTCGATGAAACATTTACATGGTATCAGAGCTAAGCTGCTTGAAGCAAGCCAAACAAGCCAAAGAATAAGGAAAATCAGAGTTCCAGTGAGAAAAATCTGTGGTTCTACCATTCTGTAGTGATTTCTCCCAAAATATTAACTTTTTGAGGAAACAAATGACATAATAAGTAAATCGACCCATTCTGCAAGTAGGTTTTCAACTGTTTGGCAAAATTACTCACCATTTTATCATAAAGGCAGCCGAAATATCACCTCCTGAAACTGATACGAATCCGTGGTCGTACCTTCTATAGTGATTTCTCCCAAAATATTAAATTTCTGAGGAAATGGCCAACATGAGAAGTAAATCGACCCATTATGTAAGTGGGTTTTCAACCATTTGACAAATTTACTCACTGTTTTCTCAGAAAGGAAGCCGGAAGATCACCTTCTGAAACTGATACAAATTTTCCATTTGATGTGCCATTTCTGCAGTGATTTCTCAGTTTTTCACTTGCAGATTGAGAGTAAATTTTAGGGGTTCTCAGACACAGTGGGAGAGATGGATACAAAACCTATTCTACAGTTAAACTTGGTGGTCATCATCACACCATACAATTATTTTTATTGGAAGCCCAAGGATGAATTCCAACTCAGAAGGAGAGGACTGTACAATTTGACGATGGGGACAAAAACATAACCCACATCAACAATTGAGAAGACCAAATGGGTGAACTGAAAGGATGAGACCACAAGATTTCTTCTTGAATTTATTTCAACTGATTTATGGATTCATGTTTCTGCATGCAAGACTCTAAACGCGATCTGGACCACCTTGGAAAGTCTCTTTGGAAAGTAGGATCAGATGAGAGGTCATATGCTTGAGTTAGAGTTGAATACCTAGGATCCTAAATTTTTTGATAATATACATGATTTCTTTACCAAGTTTAAATATTTGATATTGAGCTTGGCATCTTGTGGTATTGATAAATCTAAACAAGTGGACCAACTTATTCTAATAATCTTGGCTAAGCCAGGACCATAATATGTTGTTTATGTTTCCACTATCTGTTCTGGCAGATATCTCATGGGAACAAATTGAAATATGCCTACCATGGATCAATTCATTGATTCTCTCACACACGAGAAGGAAAAACTCATTTAGATGGTCCTAATCATGGATCCAAAATCACATGCACTCACCATGCATGATGAAAAAGGATCATCCAAATAGAATGAAAAGGAGAAACAAAACGAGGAGGGATATTCCAAACCCTTCAACAATTCTTCAGGTTCCAAAGACTCTTCAGATTCCAAGAAGAAGAAGAAGGGAAAGCAATGAACTTACTACAATAAACCAAATCATTAAGAATCCACATGCATGAAGAAGAAAATTGATCTTATGAAACATGTACTTCAACAAAACAACCTTGGAAACTTCATTCCAGAAGGAGTCAATAAGCAAAAGGAAGAAGATCCCGCTCCTAAGAAAGCTAATCATCATGATCATGATTCTCTTGTTGCAATTAATTCCTGATCTGATTCATGGATTATATATTCTGTCACATCACATCATATGGCAGTGAAAAATGAATTTTTTACTTCTTTGAGTTCATGCTCAAGACCCCCTATTCTCATGGGGGGTGATACTCTAGTAGCAATATCAAGAGAGGGGATAGTGGAACTCCATAATGATAGTTTTGATAATGTTTTACATGTTCCAAATCTTTCTATGAATATGCTCTTAGTTTATTAGATCACTCATAAAGCTAAAAAGGTTGAATTTACATTAGATTCAATTTTTGTACTTGACATGCGTGACAATTCCATTATTGCAATTGGTAAGGTGGATCACAAATCAAGGATGTATAAATTCACTAATTTTTCTGACGATGACTCTTCTTTTCTACTTACACATAAGGAGAATACTTTGCATGCACCTCTAGTGCAACATGCATATATTCTTGTGATTCCATAAGTTTTAGACATCAGAGATGATTCCATACACTCATATTCTGTACATGTAAATAAGTGTCTAGTACAACCAGATAAGGATCCAACGCCGAAGCTTCAACATATGCCAAATAGGGCACAATCCAAACTTCATGCAACATGTGTTCTTGTAGGGATTCCATTGGATTTGAGGAGGACTCGATCTCATCATGAGGATCCTTCTCATGTAATTTCAACTTCTGAACTTGCGATGCCCATGCATTGTTATATGGTTCAATATACTGATCCACATACCTACAATAAGGCTGTGGGAACTCCATTATGGAAAGAAGCCATGCAGAAGGAGTACGCCTCACTCCTAGAGAATCGGACTTGGGATCTGGTTCCACTTCCACCAAAAATGAATATTTTCAGGTGCAGATGGGTCCACAGGATCAAGAGGTATAAGGCTAGACAGGTTGAGAAAGGACTTCATCATATCTATAAATATTTCTACATATTCACGAAGAATTTCAGTGAGCAAAAGTTTCAGACTTTGCGGGATAGTCTTGGAGTGAAGAACACAGTTGCCTAACAACTGCCTTTTCTTCTTTTGATGCATTGTCTTTTGAGGGGGGTTTTGTTCCCACATGGTTTTCCCTCTTTCCTCATTTTTATTCGGTGTTCATTAGTTGCATTGTAAATGAGTACCTAATATGGCCTCATTTTCGGGACTCAAATTTTACTCCATAGTGATGTTCAAGGGGGGTGTTGGAGAGATTTATATTTTCAACACATTAGTTCAGTTGGATTTAACTGAATAGTTCTATTTTGGAATTTCTATTTTGACCATACCTATTATGCATGCATGCATTCCTAAGGAAAGCTAACTTCTTGATTGCTTTTCTTAATTATGGAATGTTCTGCCCTATATATGAGTGTATTCCACTCATTCATTGTATCATATTGATCATCATCTATATCAATCATTCATTCATTGATCATCTCATTAGAGTAGTGTGAATATATTTTCTCATTCTTCCATATTGAATCTCTCTTCCTTTCTTAATAAGGTTTGTTTGTACTTGCTTTATCTAGATCCCCTGTGCAGGTTTCGATGAAACATTGACACATAAAATCCATGAAGCAAAAAAATCCCAGTAGGATTCGATACCAACACATTCTTTCATTCTATCTCTTTCTCATTCTCATTTTGTAATAACCGCAAAAAGCACATAGTAGAATTTTTTTGGATTTTTCCACATTCCCCTCTTGCTCGAGATGAGTAAGGAATTGAGGAGGGGGGAGATGTTGTAGGGGATAGTTGGCACTTTTGACTAGACCTGCCAGTCAACTAGCCAAGTCAACTGGAGTAGTCGGTTAGGAAGTTGATCAAATAGACAATTAGAGTTGATTGAGCCGACAGTTAAAGAATGTAGCCGACTAGTAATAGAAATTATATATATATACACATGGCTATGTAATGAAATGTAAGAAGAAATGATTGTTCTGAGTATAATAAACATATTTGATGGTACTCTTTCCTCTTGTGTGTGCATGTCTATATGACTATGTGCTCTTCTATATGATGTCATAGTATGTGTTTCTCTATGCAAGGATATACTGGTAACTATCTCATACTTTCTCTCAGACTACAACAAAGACTTACTCCCTATCATATTCTCTTGTTAGAAGTTTATTTCTCCCATTATGAGTAAGGCTATTATTATATACTTGATATATAATTACAAGATGATTAACATGGAAAATAAAATGTTTCTTAAAACTGCTTCACATTTTCACATACAAAGATAAGTAATATAAATAATAAGTATATTATATATGCAATAATTAGCAAGAAAAACTCTAGAATTCATTAAACTAAATACATAACAAAATTTGCATATAAACTCTAAAGGTATCAAGTAGTCCCTACTTCATATTCCCCTTCTTCCAAGTCCTATATCTATTTTTAAAGCCCAAAATTGTGAGATTTATTGCTCTTGGTAGTTAGGATTAATTGTATATGGAATCTAGTTTGGATTAGACCTTCCCCTTAGATAACAATAGCCCCCATTGTTGTTTTAGTGCAAATGGGAAACTGTGGTATGTATACCATTGGCACTGATTGCCTAAGCATAATATGTTGTGGACACAAATTACCAAATTGAGTGATATAAGTTGATGTAGACTACACTAAAGGTACCAATGAAAATAAAAAATAAGAAAAAGATGCATGCATATAACCACCAACAATTGCCTCAAATGATAAAAAATGTCAGTGAAAACAAGAAGATGACATTGATGGCTAGTGCTTAGTTATAATAAAAAAATATTATAAAATTAAGGACCAATTGTAGGTGTTGATTGCCCCATTAGACTCTTCTTTAACAACCCTTTTCTTGCCTGCATTTGTCTCTAGACCAGCCATGTAGTGGCCCCTACTTGATCCTCTTGGAATGTAATGTCCCAATTATCAGTATGGATTTTGGACTCTTATCTAATGTGTGATTACATGATGCAATGATTATGGTAGTGTTGTTCTATTTAAATTTCACTATTCCCACATATCCTACACAACCCCTCTCCCCACATGAGAAGACTTTGTTGACGAAGGAACATCAACATGGTTCCCATGACATAAAGTGCTTAACTGAGAAGCGTCAAGAGCATTCAGGACATTTGGAATGGTACCCAACCAAACCGGTAGTCCCACATTCAACCCAGGAATGTACAAAGTGGCCATCAAAGGGACACCAACGTTTCCGAAGAAAGGAAAAGCACAACAATCCCCTTGCGAAGGGGTTCCTTGATTGGTATCGTCATGAACTTTAGCCATGGAGATCTTATGCACAGGTTCTCCCCTTGCAGGACTGTTCAAGTTCGTAAAAGTCTCACACACTGACTCTAGCGAACCAGTGGTATAAAAAATAATGCCTATAAAGAGGTGGATCCACGTTTCTAAGCGGAAGACCGAAAAGTCCTCATGACCGACAGAGTGAGAGGTCTACCAACTTAGGTCAGATACCAAAATAAATGACTGACCAACTCACTATGGAAAACTAGGGAGCACAAAATATACACTAAAAGTTTCCTAAAGATAAATCAAGCAGTCGACTAACTAGTGGGAACGAAAATTACACCAATCGACACTAGAGCAATGAATTGGTGCAAGTGCAACTCGAACACGGAAGCACCCTCTGGGTATACTCTATAAAGCGTGATCCAACGTTTTCCCCAAGTACTGCGATATACCCCCGCAGTCACCCGTGTAAGTCCCTAGAATATGGGCAACTAAGTTTCCAGCTCACAGTCAGTCACCAAGCGGTTATAGTCGACAGTCGGGTGGATCACAATGAGAAAGATAACAAGTCCGAAGCCTATCAAGGGTATCGAAAGAAAATGGTCTGGAAGACAATAGAGGATCTCGAATAGATTTGAGGTCCATGAAGCTCCGTAGGAAAATCCATTCGGTATTACTCCCGAGACAAACCCTCACTATGCATTCCCCACTACGTTCAGTCCAAATTTGGAGGGGTTATCTCCACTGCCTTTCCTCACGCGACCTCGTGTTTATCCCCTGTGTTAGAGGGGGGTCCTGGATAAATTTTACGACACTGGACTTAATTACTCCCTAACTTAGACTCCGATGTTTGATTTAACGGCCTTGAAGAGTTTCCTCTCCAACCTAATTCAAGGCCCTAAAACCCTAAACTAGTTTGTGAACCCTAGAAACAAAAAAGTCTAGTGTATTTTAGATTAAGCGTTCTTTTTAAAGGATTGATTTACTCACATGGATATGGTGGTGAAACTAATGGTGTTTTAACTGACAAAAAGGAGAATAAAATTAAAGCACTTGAAAGCACAATTACTTCAAAAAAAAAGTTTTATAACTAACTCTAACTACTTTACCAAATTGAAAAGAATTTTTTTTTTTTTTTGAAAAGCCTTAAAGAGAAAAACTGAAATAAATCTTTTTCTTTTTTCAAAGCAAGTAAAAAAGGATAAAAATACTGAGACAAGACTGGAAAAAACATTTAGCCCACTGCGGATTGCAGGGATTCAATCAAGAAACCAAGAAGGCAGATTTACAATTCAACAACTTGCTTAAAACTCTTTTTAAAAGTAAACACAAGAAAATCAAGAAAACAAGTAAACTAAACTCTAAACCAAGCCTATGGCTGTAAACAAAGACTCCAGACTGATCCAAGAAAACCATGAGAAGTGTAAACTTCAATAATGAAAGAGGCAAACTCCCCCTTTTTCAAAAATTTCCTTGAAACAGAGACGCGTGTTGTTGGATCAGCAACCTACGTATGTACACGAGATGTTTACTAGGCATAGTGCGTATGTACACGGGATGACTCAAGACAAGGTGCGTACACCTCTGTATCTTTCCAAAAAAAGAGAAGATCAGGCAATCTTACAGGGTAGGGACAATTGGTATTGCACCCGAAGGTGACCATAATCCCTTGAAAAACTCAGAAAAATCGAAAGAAACTTGAAAGGAAAACAAACCAATCAAACAACCCAAAATCCCCTAAAAAACCCTAGAGGCTTACCCAAATGGTCGCCAATTCTGCTAGTGGGAAAACCCCCCTTTAACTACACCAGGGTTCAAGATGTAGATAGAGAAAATAATTGTCTAAAAACTAATTAATTCTCAATACTACCCCAAACATACCAAAACTAATATAAAGAAATCAAAGAGAGAAGAGATCGGGTAACTATACCTCTAATCTCATGTCTAGTGATGATCTCCTCACGCTTGGAAGTTCCACTAACTGGACGTCTCCTCCCAGGGCTGACCTGCGTCCAAATATTGACAAACAAAGAACTAAAATCATGCTATTCGATATATAAGTTAGGGTTATATGTTAGAATGCCAAGCATAAATCAATAAAAGTACTCAAGACACCATCATTTGGGACAGGAAAATGTAATTATTTTATTCATAATACAAAGATTATACCTTACAATCTGATTCGGCCACCATTTCATGAACCTAGTCTGGGCTCCTCTTTACCATGCTCCAAGTGCACCTTGTATGAAGTTCTTCTCTCAACCTTCTGATCTATTCTATGGAAGGGAATGGGTTAAATGGAGGAAGAAGGGGCTGATGAGGGAATGTTGAGGCAATTTCTCACAAAAGGAAACAATATCTTGGGCAAGGAGGGGAAGTGAAATCGGGAAGAGTTTCACCGTTATTATACTTAGATGTGAAATGAGACCCCAACACCTCCTTTTATATGACAAAAGGATGGTTATTCGGTTGGGTGACGGGCTATATCAGGTGGATTAGTTGGGAAACTAGCAATAGCCTGTAAATTTGAACAGATTCCTTGCAAATTTTTATTTTTTGCAACTTTTGCAAGTATACGCGGGCTGTAATGGTGAAATATGCGCATGTACGCGAGTTGTAGTGGTACAAAAAGCGTATGTACATGGGTAGTAATGGTGCAGGGCGCACACCTCTTCTAAAAAATGGTTTTTTAAGAAGAGCTTCTCAACAGTGCTTTGGCAAAAAATGCAAGTAAGAGGGCCAAGGCCATGTATACATGAATAGGGAAATTTAGGGCTATAACAAGGGGGATACCCAGTTTTTCTACTCCAGTAGCGATATAGAACACATTTATGATTTTTTTTTATTATTCATTCAAGTTCAACATCAAAGAATGTTTGAGATGTTGGCAATATGGGTTCAGACCGAGGAAAACCTTGTTGAGTCGATATTTGAGCGGGAGTATTCACAGAATACAATAGAGGATGTAAAACTTGTTCATGGTTGGTATGGTGAGAATCACTTGGCTGAGAAGTGCTTGTCAGTGGAATTGAATGGGTAGGATTTTGCAATTTTTTAGTATCCATTCAGTTCAATGGCTCTCCTTCTAGCACCATTTCTGTTGACGGGTCCAAATGGATTGTGAAGCAAGTAAGGGAGAACACTTGATGGCAGATCCCAATTAGACCTACTCTTATTTGGTATAACATTTCCAACCACTATGTGGGTTTAGTTGCCTCTCTAAAATATTTTCTAGTATGAATGTGAGAACAAAATGTTCTCAAATGAATTAAAATATGAAATTAAATCTAAATAATTTTGCCTAAAACTATTCTAAATGCATTCTATATTAACCTAACCTATCCCGATAAGGAGCAAACTAGTGAGAATGAGCACAGTGAAAAATATTATTACTTGCAAAAGAATAAGTTCACATATCCAAGCGATGGATTAACATAACAATGAAATAGGCATAAAAACAATTAATTGCTTATCATGTCAATGGAACTATAGTTGTACTCATAAGGAAATTCATGATAGTATAAATATTAAGAACAATGTAAAGAATAAATTCATATGACTATGCTCAATAATTTTATACAATGGACATATGCACAAAGAAAAATCTCATATACGGATATCTAGATCATAAATATCCATAGATGTCTCTTGCTCTATTCATTCATGCAATAAAAATATTGTTCCGATATACAACATATCAAAATCCCTTTCTCATTTGTAGTTCCCTCTTTTATAAAACAAGAGGGATTGTTTACATTTTGTAACTGCCATGTTCTCATAGGACAATTTAGACTCATCTTTTCATTTGCTACATTCAAATTAATACAAGTGAGAAAGGACAAAATAAGAAGGATCAATTATNTGAAATAGGCATAAAAACAATTAATTGCTTATCATGTCAATGGAACTATAGTTGTACTCATAAGGAAATTCATGATAGTATAAATATTAAGAACAATGTAAAGAATAAATTCATATGACTATGCTCAATAATTTTATACAATGGACATATGCACAAAGAAAAATCTCATATACGGATATCTAGATCATAAATATCCATAGATGTCTCTTGCTCTATTCATTCATGCAATAAAAATATTGTTCCGATATACAACATATCAAAATCCCTTTCTCATTTGTAGTTCCCTCTTTTATAAAACAAGAGGGATTGTTTACATTTTGTAACTGCCATGTTCTCATAGGACAATTTAGACTCATCTTTTCATTTGCTACATTCAAATTAATACAAGTGAGAAAGGACAAAATAAGAAGGATCAATTATTAAAATTGAGAAAATCATGAAAGCCTTTGCGATTCTATTTGATCTTTGTATTCTTCCCATAGCACATAGTATTCCATAATATTTTCCATCTTACTTAATTGCATTTTCTCTAGGTCCAGTTCACCATCACATATCTTGGTTGTGACTTTTAACTTTAAGTCCCGCTTAGTATTCTTGATGGGATTTTTGTCCAATTTTATTAGCTTTATTGGCTTCATCAAATAGTCATTTAAGACCTCTTTATTAGCTTTTGTACGCTACTCAATGTCCTTCAGATTGGCTTCCCTCTTTTTCTTTACTTTTGTTATATATTAGAAGAGGAATAGAAACTGTATATTATTTCATTCTGAGAAGCAAATTTCTGATGGAGAATTGTCCGATAGCCTTTAGACATGGTTATATAAGTGAATATTTGTCATAGGATCTAGCAGGACATGAAACTTGCTCATTCGGAAATGAATTTAACAACTGTAGGAAGAAAACTTACAAAGTCTCGGATCATCATAAGTGTTCTTAGGCTAGGTTTGGGACTAATAGAAAAATTGTTAGTTTCCTGTATCAATAGAAAATAAAGTTACCAGTGATTAAATACCTTGCTAAAATTTTGATAGGGGGGTACCCACTGAAATTCTCTATGATGGAGAATTTACTGGGTAGTTGTGGGGCACAACATTTCCTTTACAAAATGCGTTCAGGAACTACATTATTCATTCATGAACTCTATAGATCTTGTTGTAGTAGTGGCATGAGTATTTCCATACTCCAAGTCCCATGGATGGGTGCTTGGCTTTAGTCAGGTCATAATGGGCGAGTACATCAACATGCATAGCGAGGATCGTTTCCACTCCATAGTCACCCTTCACCCACCCTTCCTTATCTTGATTATTCATCACCTTTCCTTCATTTCACTCATTCGTCGCCTTTCCTTCCCTTCGCTTGGTTGTTGAACTAAGTAGGTTAGGTACACATTTATAAAAGTGAGCTCCAAACACTATTATACACAATCAATTTTTACTATAGATTGGGCATTTTCTTCATTCAAGGCTATGATTTAACATTTTACCCATTGCAGCTTCAAATCAAGGTTAACACATAATTTCCTCTATCTAGAATCTGAAATAGAATTTGGTGACTATCAAAACAAATATATGAATTAGTTTCAAGGAGAATGGAGTCATGAAAATCAAGACATAGAGGGGAACAATGACTACGAAAAAAACATAACAAGAAGAAAAAGAGAAAAGGGTGTGCATTTAAGGACTCTATAGAAAGACGATACTAAGAAGAAAAAGAATAAAGGGTGTGCATTTAAGGACACTACAGAAAGAAGATACCAAGAAGAAAAATAAAAAAGGGTGTTCATTTAAAGACTAAACATAGGAAAAGTAAAAGAACCCAATAACGTATGAGTAACCCAATAGCAAAAAACTCACCTGAGCAAATTCATTTTCATGACTAGGATTTTTAGGCACAATATTGTTTTTTCTCTTGAAGCTATGTGCTACTCCTATAATAACTATGAGATTTGATTCTCTTTTGGTGAATGAAGGCACTGATTCTTCTCCTCTCCTGCAAGGATAAAGAAAATTCTTATTGTTTCATGAGTTCATTTTAAAGAATTTAAACGATGGTGGTCTTATAGCCCAAACCTTGATGACATAGAAAATTAAGTTGTTGTAGGTTCCTAGGATCGTACCTTTTTCGATGTCTAATAACTCTTTTATATTTTTAAACCCCTCATCATACATCTTCGACATATATTTGCATGAATGCTGATAAGTTTGTAGGAAAACCTTATGGACTTCCAGTTGCATACAATTTGTTGATTGAAGAAATTATTGATAACAGAGATGAGAGAGGTCAAAGGGTGATGATGTACACATGTTGGAGCGATAGAATCCTAGGTGTATAGGTCACATTTTTGTTTAATAACTCATATCATCATGGCACTTAAGGATGAAATATATTTCCATGTATCCGTCTATATGCAAGTTATCACTATCTTTGCCCCACATTGGAATGACTACCTTGTAAATTCAAGCACATAGTACTTCATCTACTAAGAAGATAACTAATTTCCATGATCTTGAGGAAAGTATTCCTCAACTTATCCTAAATGTTTGAAGGGGGGGAAAACTTCATATTGCATCCAAGAGCATTAAGGAAATTCTTTTGAAGATTTGTATCTCTATATGTGAGAGAGCACTTCTGACAGAGAAAATAAACCAATCTTTCTTTTGCTACCAAGAGACTTGCAACAATGACACTCAATTTGACCTATCTAACAATGCTCTTCTCCACATAGAGATATTATTTCTATGCTATTTTTTTTCTCCACTGTGAGCTTACAACAATGGAACTCAATTTGACCTATATAACAATGCTCTTCTCCATAATGAGCTATTCCTTCTCTCTAATTTTTCTTCTGCACTATGAGTTGAACAATGTGTTTTTATCTGTGCATTGGAAATCCATATCAATGAACTTTTCAATCTGCACACTACAATCACTGACATTGTTTCAACACACATATTTGAAGACATATTATACATTATTTTAGCTAAAGTCAACTCACCTAGATTTAAACTCTTCAGGGTTTATAACTTAATATTTGATCTAAAAACATTATCTACACAACATTTTTGGTCAAGTGTCTCTTGCGTGCATGACAATTTTCATTAGATATGGCCATTAACATTTAACATGCATGTCATTTGTTATGGTCATTTTTTGCGGTCAAAACTTAAAGCCAATGATGAATATATACTAAGATGCTATTGGAAAGATACTTTTCCTATATTGAAATCATATATTAAATTACTCTATTTATAATTTAATTGGTATTTCACAGAGTTAAAGTTTGGGAGTTGTGTTTCCTTTGTAATACAACTTGTGTCTCCTTTATAATAGAACTACTATGATTTATGTGGAACATGAGTGTTCACTTTGTTAGAGAGAGAGGACCTTCAAAATGGAAATCATCAATGCATTCATGTAAGGGGTGCAAAAATCGTTCATTAACATTGTCTTCCTTATTCATTCATTTTCACAGTGATGTGTATGTAAATACTTCAGATGAAGGAATTGGTTCACATCCCACTCTCAACAACAACCTTTTCATTTTCATCTTAGAAAATTTAAGAAATCAACATAGTACCACAAGTGATTCGAGAAAAATACTCAAAATGTAGATCTCATAATTAGAGGAATAAGGTGACTACTCAAACACGACAGAGATGAGAATCATACTCTAGTTTGATAGAGCTCATTGATGTAGGCATTTTCAAAAATCCTAAAATAGCCCAAAATTATAACATATGTAGATTTTTTGCTTTCCAAAATTCCAATAAAAAAAGTTTTTCTCAACCATTTTGAATAAACCATATACAACACCCATTTATGCATCCAACCATTCACTACACATACATTGAATAAGCTTATCAATGGTTCATTCTAAATAGGTCCGCTATAAGTGAAAATGATAGATTGACAAGTTATAAATGTGGATCTACATGGAGCCAAATAAGTACCTTCGTTTCCATATCTCTAATTAACAATCAAATCTCGATGGGACATATGTATTATACAAAATCTATTCATGAGGTTTGGTGATAGATCCTCGTTTCCATATCTCTAATTAACAATCCAATCTCGATGGGATATATGTATTATACAAAATCTATGCATGAGGTTTGGTGATAGATCCCAAGGGATTGCTAGGCTTTCAATATTTTGATAATGGGGAGATGGAATGGGAAAATGGAGAAAAACAAGATAAAAAATTTGATTCTTAATTAAGAATGAGGTGTTGGTTTAGTTGGTTAGTGCACTTTCTTTAAGATTTTGTTTTGATTTTCAAAGTCACAAATTTAATAATATACCAATTTCTAAAGTAAAATGATATTTTTTCTTAAAAACGTTTTTTTAATATTTGTTTTTTAAACTCAATTTTCAAGATAAGATAATGGTCTATCAAAAAATGCTTTAGATGTGCACCAGGGGTTTTATCAGAATAAGAATTTAGGGATGGAGTTGCTCTTCCAACTTCTATCATCTCTCTTCACTGATTTGATAAATAGGATACAACTCTGCTTGAACTTAGTGTTTAAGACTAGTTTCTAGTCTTTTTACAGTGCTAGTTGTTACCATGGTTAAAATGAATTGCAAAAATAAATTTTAATGTATATTTTTTTTTTAAATGTGAGTTTCAAGTATAATTTAGATAACTCAAGATATGTTAGTATGATTATAATTATGTTAGTTTTTTTTGGATTGTTACAGGAAAACGTTTTTATAGTTAAGAATTTGGAAGTATCAATTAGATATGATGAGAAATATTTTGATATCAATTTTAAAATAGTGAATATATTATTTATTTTTTTATTGATAATTTTTTTTTTTCATTTTACATAATTATAAAAATCATAATTGAAAGAGCTTATTTTTATTTTAAAACAATATTAATAGGATAATTCTAATGATAAGATGAATTCAATTCTTTGAAATTTGCTAAGCATCATCTATAATATATAATATATTAAAATAAAAATTACATAATTAATGAAGTGAAAAATAATAAAGTAATGATGTTTAAAATAATAATAATAATAAGAAGAAAGTCATAAGATACAACCTGAGTGGGCCTAATGGTTAAGAACATGTGTTTTCTCCTGAGAGGTCACAAGTTCAAATCTAGAGGGCGGTAGGGTATGCATACCTCCCTAAACTTTAGTAGTCAAATCCCTAAGCATTACATCAATTTGGTGTTTGGCTTGGATATGACCTTAAAATTAGATTATTATTATTATTATTATTGTTATAATAAATTCTAAAAGTTGAGAATCTATTGCTATGCACCATAAAAACATCAATGCATAACAATGGATGCCATTTTTATGTGTCATTTTGATCCTTCAGTCTATACCACTAAGATGCCAAAGGACTGTTGAGGGCACTCAGGTGGGTATTTCTTTGAGGTTAAAAATGACACATCCAATGAAATCATCCTTGTGAAATTCCTTGTCCTTCATGAACACCTTGGCAATTGAAGATTTCTCCCTATCCTTAGAGAAATCAAAGACCTGCTTCCATTCTGGATTTGCATTCTTCTCAAAATGTTTTATAATGCTCTTGTAGTTCCAAAGACTGACCTCCACACAAGGTTTACATTTTGCAGTGATATCCATGGCTGACATACCTTTAACTTTCACCACTCTAACATAGATCTGCTGACCTGAACTTAACTCGAGATACAGATTGCCGAGATGTTGCATCTGTTCCACCAAATAATAGGTGATGGCTCTCTCGACACTGTTGATCCATCCACCACCACCCATGATTCTCCTATCTCACAGATGTGGTAAGGTCTCCTTCAATGCATAATCTACAGGCTGGAAAGAGGCATTATGCATTATCACCAACTTTAGTTCAGGCCTTTTCACTTCAACAACAAACTTCCCTAGTTTTTGTGTGGTATGATTTTTATGGATATGCTACTTGGGTTCGCTCTTCACCTACTACAGTGACTTCTCTTGCTTCTCTTCCTTCACCTTTTTTTCCTCCTTCCCCTTGTCCTTAAAATCCAAGGTTACTCCCTCTTCCTCTCCACCACCACCACCACCACCACCACCACCACACCACTACTACCTCTCCTCCTTTATTATCCTCAGGTTCTTTATCCTCATGACAAGTATAAATTTTGATTCTAATCTCTCCCCTTCACAAGAGAAAATTGGTCCTCTACTCCAATGGAAATGGTTGCAGAACCTCCGCACCTTTATACACAGTACTAATTCCATGAATCTCGACCTTACCTAAAAATTTCCTAAGATGAAAAGATTTCTTCTCATTGTACACATAGACATAAATCTCCTGGTTGGGTTGTTTTGCACGATCAACTTCTCATGGTTAAGGTCATTCTCTTTAATATGCGTTTAGTGCCTTTGGATGTTGTAATCCTCTACTTCTACAAAATGACTGGAGAACCTGTAACAAACATAAATATATATAAAATATACACATTTAAATAATAAATGAATAACTAATAATTAACAATTAATTACTAATGAAGAGACACCTCATATGAAAGGTCATGTCTCTTATGAAAGGGCACCCTGTGTGGGTATATATATATAACCCTCATTTCTCATTTGTAAACATATCATATCTCATTCATTCTTATACATTTACTCAATATATTATTATTCATCCTAAATGGATTAGTTTATATTCCAAATATTTTGGATAATTTATGTATGAACGAACTTTGTTCCTCTCATTGGTATCAAAGCCTCGTTTTTCTAATCCTGTCCATTGAACATATCAACTTCTATCCACACTGAAAAATATTCAAAGTTTCTCCGATCTTCGGGTCATATTGACCACAACTGGCCCTTAGCCATTCATCATACATATTTACGTGAAGGAAGGAATTATTCCTCTCCAAATTGGAACAATGAAAACAATAAAAATAGAAAAATCTTTCACTACAAATTTAAAAAATTATATATATATATATATATATATATATATATATATATATTACTAGTATATAAAATATTATTTCACTGCAAAAGTTAGAAGGAATCAAGAAAACAAATAAATAAAAAGTATGATTACAATACTGTACCTACAATTGCCCCGGATGGGGTGACACGACACACCGAGTCGGTGACACAAGGACACGCACTAAGGGCAGATTTAAGTGTAGGTTTAATTGCGGATGGCCGCCACCCACGCATTAGCATTAACAATGGGGGACGACCATCGCAGGGATCATACGAAGGCGAGGCTCCCTCGCGCGACCATTTACTCCTCCCGCGAGTTCAGACTGAACATGGATTTGGAAGGACAGATTTGGATGGGGACTAGTTTTGGGTTTTCTATGACATTCGCTCGACCGTTCACCATTTATTCCATGCACTTTGGTGAGGCCTTCCAGGGCTTGTGGTTTTTGGGGAAAACCCATCTGAGACGGCTTGCTCGGGACTTGCACTTGCTGCTGTTCTCGTTCGAGGCTTTTAGCCTTGCGCTGCATTTTCTTGGTACCTGCATTCACCACCCGGTCTCAATGGTTAGAGAGCGTGCAAGGTATCGTCGGGGCTCGGCCTAGGACGCCCACAGGGCGCAGTGTCGCAGGAAGAAGCAACTGGAATGCGCTCTTTCCTTGGCGTCCTCAATTATTCGCAAAAAAGCTCAAGCAGAGCGGCGAATGCTGCTCGACACCATTGTTGAGCAGAGGGCTGGCTGCAACAGGGAAGGTCTGATTTCTAATTTGAATGATGTGAGGGAGGACGAGCCCGAGGTGGCACTTCCCACAGGCATAGTAGAGGAGGACCCGTCCATTGGATACTTGCTATGCATTGAGCAGCCCCGAGCTATGGAGGGTTCCGTCCGCGCTTTGAACAGAGAAGACGACGTCCCAGGCTGTCTCATTGAAGAAACTCCCTGGCCGGGCGACTTGCCACCATTTCATGCTGAGAAGACTGCGGATAATGAGGTTAGCGCGTAGCAGAGGAAGGTAGTGGCTGACATGGATGAGGAAATGGATTCGGGGACTGCTCCAAGCAACGGCTCGGGTGGTGGCCTGCATGGTTTTCTTCTTAGCGACGAACACCTGGCCTTGGTCTTCGAGCTACGTAGCCACTTGGCGGACATGGAACTCAGGACGCTCCTCATGAGCCAACATTTAGACATTCTCCTCGGCGCGTTCTCCGGAGCTCCAGCTCAGCATAAGTGTCCCCTGTGCGCGCAGGAGTTTTCTATTCCAACGAGGTACACTTGGAAGGTGGATGAAGGTGACGGCACAATGGGTGATTAGGTTTTACTGTTTCCTGGCTTTTGTTTACTGCTTTTCTATTCTATGTATTCTTGGACCATTAGCACCTGTCCTGGTTTCCTTCGGGCAGGACATGGGCTTCTCAACTATATGCATTATTGCTAAAACTGGTATCAGCCCCTCAGTTATGCTGGTTTCCGGTTACCGACAACATTTTTGGTGGTTTTTAGCCATGACTCTGTATTTTTGTCTAAGTTCTGTGCTTATCTAATATAGAAGGTACTACCCTCTTTTTTATTTAAAAAAAAAAATACTGTACCTACAATTGAATAATTAAATTAAGTCAAAATCCATATTTTCACACATCCATTGTCCACAATATAGATGCCTCGTACAACCACCTCACCACCACTATCATATTGTGATCAGTTGATGAATAAATTAAGTGTTGTGTACCGTACCTTGCACCCTCCATACAATTCAACAAAATTAAAAGGAATTAATTGTTGTTGTACCGTACCATGTACCTGTCTGTACAATTCAAAAAATGTATAAGACATATGGTCAAATATTAATTAACAAATCACAATGCATCAAGACATTGTTAATAAAATACATACCCTCATTTCTCATTTGTAAACATCTCATATCTCATTTATTCTTATACATTTACTCAATATATTATTATTTCATCACAAATGGATTACTTTATATTCAAGATATTTTAGATAATTTATCTGTGAACAAACTTTGTTTGTCTTAGAATCCCTGACCACCCTGGACATCAAGTCGTGGTAGTGCCTTTGGCTTCTTGTTGTTTACGAGATGAGATGATAGTAATTGAAATCTATCACATATAGCTATGATGGGATTTCATTCCACATTAATACTCTCCCTTTTCCTTCCTTTCACCATGCACTTCACCCACACACAAATTACAAAACACAAACTATATAAAAAAAACCTTCGAAAGTGTTCTGATTAAGCTTGCTTACTGGGTTTTGTGTTTAATATCAACCCAAGATTTTTATGTAGGATTCTATGAAAAAAATCCAGTTAGGTCCTGATCAATTACCATCTTCATTAATCTAATCATTCTTTTACTTACACCATGCACTTCGTTTGCATGCAAATTGAAAATATCAAAAGATACATACAACATGTCTTTGCAAATTTGTGATATACTAATTTGTGATTAGGATATCAGCCCAAGAGTTGTCTAAAGTGTTAGCACTCTGTAAATTTGTTTGTCTGAGAGAACAAATGACATAGGTATCTATTTCAACCAACTTTAGATTGTATTCTGAACTATACAACAAGAGAGGGCTCTCTCATATATCTAATTACTGGTAATAACTCAAATATTTCATCAATAAATGAACATAAGTCAGATTCTGCAATAGGACAAGTGTATTTTGTTTTAAAAGGGATGGTAGGACAAGCACGAGAGAAAGTACCATTGGGAAACGAAGTCAAATTCTGAAAATGAGAGAAACAAATGACTAGGTGACTAAACTTGAGAGGATAAAGGCTAAGTGAGAAACAATATTTTAGTTAAAAATTGTTGTGTGTGGCAAGAGAAAACACATGAAGCAACTCGGAGCACCGCTGGGGATGAATTCAGAGTTAACTTAGAAGAAATACGGTTTTTCTAAATGGCGCGAATCTAGAGCAATGCGTGGTGAATTCTAGATTCAAAATCACGTTCTGATTTAGACAGAGTTTACAGATATGAATATAAAGAGAACATGAAAAAACACACGCAAAGAAATAATACAATACATCATACTGCCACCGTCAGAATCTTTTCATCAAAGCTTTAGGACCTTTGCATTAAGTTTCAATCGGATAAAAAAACTACAATCAATAGTCACTATCTACACTGTTTTTCCAACCAACCTTGTTTACATGAAAATGATCCCCATATATAGAAAACTAATTTCACCCTTGGTTTCTATGGTCGAACTACTTCCTCCTAGAATCATGGATCCATTTTATTTGAAAGAGAACAATAACTTCAATGGATTCACTAAAAATAGAAAACCTGACTTTGCCAAATCATAATTGTAACCGAAATATTCTTTACAATCATTGATAATGATCAGAATTCGACCATATGGTTTTGATGAGTCATCATGTGCACTGCTGGACACTCTGTTACCCTTGCACAATAAGTCTGCTACGCAACAGTAACCTACAACAAAAAATGCAATGAATTGCGCATCAAACTGGGAAAATAGGTGTTAAAGATGACATCATATCACACTAATAAAAAACTATTTTCTGAAACTAAGAGAGATTTTTCTATTTAAGATCGTTATAAATAAAAACCTCTCTAGGTTTCTTGAAATTCATCTCCATATGGCCGTAATACATGTTGCAAAAACATGTCTCAGACAAGAAATCATGAAAACTGAAAAATAGGGCTCAAATATTCCTTCGAATCTCCCAAAATATGAAACGGTTTTTAAATATGAGATAGGTTTTTATTATTTGGTTTGTCCTCAACAAAAAAATCTCGGGGATTTTCAAAATTCCTCTCCAGTTGGTCATAAATTGATATTTAAGTTGACCACTAAACCAGTCATTTGCACAATGCGACTTGTAGCATGTGTGTAGGAAAATCCTCTACGCGATGAAATCCATTGCGCGACAAAATCCACTGTGTGACAACATCCTATGCGTGACAACATCCTATGTGTGATATCCCACTGCACAACTAAATCCACTGCGCGACAACATCCTATGCATGACAACATCCCATGTGTAACAACCCACTGTGCGATGAAGTCCACTGCGCGATGAAATCCACTGCGCGACAACATCCTATGCCTGGTGAAGTGCTCTGCGCAGTGCGTAGCAAATTTTACAGCATGCAGTTGCAAATGGAAATGGAAATAATAAATGATAAGCTTCCTTTTGAAACCTACCCTTGGAGATGTTAGATGATGCCAGGCATAAAAACAATATGGGTGCTAACAGGCACGACTTTGCAAATTGTTGACAAACCTCTAACCTTAGCTATGAAAATCATGGTGCTAACAATTGGCTCCAACGGGGATGCTATCCTCCTTGTGAGGTAGCAAAGAACATTAGACCAGACGCCTAACCATTGGGCTGCTCCCAAACTCAACTTTCCAACTGTAACTTGTAACCTCCATCCGCTGAAAACCCAAAGCTGTATATGCTCCAAACTGAAATCTGAAACTAAGCTGAACATGAAAAATGCAGATTACCAAAAGAAATGCTCGTAGTATCGAGCTTATTTGCACTCCTACCTACCCTAACTGTCGAAAAAGATGCCAATCAAGTGCAATCAAAATTCCAATGCAACCATGCAATCACTTTATCCACTTTTTGCTTTCTTTGCACATGCTTGCTCCAAAGCCTGTTTACTGATAAGTCATTCAAAAATTTGTCTATAAATTCAAATCTCAAAAAATTAAAACATTGGGACTGTTTTCCGCCTCCAACAAAACTGCAAATGGATCCTCTAGAACATACATAAAACAACAATCATGTTTCACCCCTTCCACTGCATCCTTGTTTTCATGTAATTCAACCTGTTGATTACCACAAAAGGCTGAAAAATATGTTGAGACTGCTGGAAATAACAATCTTCTGAATTAGAAGATAGTGCTGGCTGAAATGAAACGCCTAGTGGCAAGCAATCCATATCTAACAATGATGTTGATTGATCATCATATTTATTTCCAAGCTAGTAGTTGATCACATGATGCAAATATGAACTGAAATAACTTTCCATGTAATCAACAACAAGGTCATTACAAGTATGATAAGGTTGTTGATCCTCTTCACTAATAACAATTTTCTCATGTAAAACAATGTCACTGTGAATGCAGTCAAACTTCACTGCTTCCTTTGTTATCTCATGATTTACTTTCAACAATTCAAAGGAAGAAAAACATAATGGAAGACATTTTTCATTTGCAAGTCCACTTCTTTCTTCATATTCAACATCATGCATGGAGGATTTCTGATTTGAAACATTATAAAGATTTTGGTTCAACAATTCGAAGGAAGAAAAACACAATGGAAAGGTTCTTTCACCTGATTCAAAAGCTTTTTCATTTTCTTCACTACTGTCATATGCACATTTTTCAATTTCTTTGGATTGCTGAACATACTCATTTTCATATTTATCTTTGAACAATGTCTGCAATTTTGAACTAACAAGACCTTCTACATAACAAGTAACAAGGTCATCAAACACATGGGAAGATTGTTGCAATTTCTTTTCAATTTTTTTCCCATGAATCAATGTGATTTTGAATCAACACACATTCCTCTGCCTCAGTGATGATCTTTAAATTTTCTTTCAACAATTTAAACGAAGCAAAGCATAAAGGTAAATAATTTCCTTCAGTTGATTCAATACTTTCTTCATATTCTTCTTTGTAACTATGATATGTAGGCTGATTGCTCTCATTACACTGCTGAAAAGGAACATTTTCTGATAGAGAACATGCAACTGGTTGTTCTAGGAAGTCAACATCATAATCATCATCATATTCATCATATAAAGACAAATCAACAACATCTGCAATGTCATCTAACAAGAAAAATCTTGGGACATCAACCTGCTCTTCAACAAGCTGATTTGCAAATTCATTTTCTTGACTATCTACAAATGAATACATAAAACAATCAACCTCGTGATTATCATGAGATGGATCAAAAGCTAAATTAACACCTTCTATTTCAATAAGTGGAATATAATCCTTTGCAAAATCATCAACATTTAAAGCTTCAAGAGGGCATATGATATTATTAACCCTCTTCTCAAGATTTAAATCAACTGTTCTTTGTTCATATTCATTGTCATGTTCTTTAGCATCCAACTCCCCATTTTGAATATGTTTACATGTTTGAATATTGTCTTAAACTTAATGAGCATTGTTGAACATCTGCTGCAAAGACATAGACTTTCTCTCCATCAAAAGAAAAGATAAGTTTGATTGAAAGGTTGTTACATAATGGAGCATGGAAGCAAATTCAGGAGGTTGGACTTCTTTAGGCAGTTTATAATAAAGACTAGCAAACCTCTTGCTGAAATTTGAGATGGTTTCATCTTTCATTCTTCTCATGGCATAAAAATCTGAAAGGAGTAGATCCCATGACTTTCTCTCACCCCAAAACCTACAGAAATCTTCCTTCAGTTCATCCCATGAGCTAATTGACTGAGGCTGCAAATTTCTGAACCATGCTTTGGCATCTCTTTGTAAGGACTGAGAAAAGGCCCTCATAGACACATCATCATGTTCGATCTCAAAAAAGTTCTATAAAATGCTCAAAGAACTGAATATATTTTTCAGCTGACTTTTCGTCAAGCTCTCCATCGAACCGAGGAAGTTACTTATAATGTTTCATAGGAAAGTCATGAAGGGTGGGAGGAAATTTAAGAGGACTATTTCTTTCTTGAATCTTGGAGGGTGTAGGATAAAGAACAGAAGGTACAAGCTCATCTTTGGTTTCATTAAGCTCACAAGAATGATCATTAACATCATATGGATCAGAGGAAGGAGCTTGGTGAATATCATTTATACAAGAAGGAGGTATATCTATAGTTTTCCATGGAGGATATACAAGGGTAGATCTATGGGCTTCATTTGAATGCAGTAAGTGAAGAAATATTCTTTTGAAAAACTCAGGAAAGGATAAGAATATATTGATAAAACAAAAAAGTACTTCTTGGACTAAACTTAAGCTCGAGTACCTGATTTTTCCATTCTTCCCTTCCATATCTCTGTCAACATGTCTCATTCTCCAGTGGAGTCTTTGAATCACATTTTAAGCTTGATTGGAGTCGCCATGAAAAATTTAGCTCTAGATTCTTCTTCTAGTGGAATCACCTTCAATTGATTTTCTAATGTGTGGAGTCACCAGAGCATAAATACAACCAATATGTGCCTAAGTGTCTGCTGCTCTCAGACCTCAGAACTCAACCATGCCATTCTTTCCCAGGGAAAATTTTCAATTCCGTCCCCGACAATGATGCCAAAATGTTAGCACTCTGTAAATTTGTTTGGTTGGGAGAAAAAATGACAAAGGTAATTATTTCAACCAACTTTAGATTGTATTCTGACCTATACAACCAGAGAGGGCTCTCTCATATATCTAATGATTGGTAATAACTCAAATATTTCATCAATAAATGCAGAGAGGTCAGATTCTGCAATAGGACAAGTTTATTTTGTTTTAAAAGGGATGGTAGGACAAGCAAGAGAGAAAGTACCATTGGGAAATGGAGCCAAATTCTAAAAATGAGAGAAACAAATGATTAGGTGACTAAAATTGAGAGGATAAAGTCTAAGTGAGCAACAATCTTTCATTTAAAAACCATTGTGTGTGGCGAGAGAAAACACATGAAGCAACTTGGAGCACTGCTGGGGATGAATTCAGAGTTAACTTAGAAGAAATACAGTTTGTCTAAATGGCACGAATCTAGAGCACTGCAGGGTGAATTCTATATTCGAAATCATGTTTTGATTCAGAAAGAGTTTACAGATATGAATATAAATATCACAGGAAAACACATACGCAAAGAAAGAATAAAATACATCATACTACCACCGTTAGAATCTTTTCATCAAAGCTTCAAGACCTTTGCATTAAGTTTCAATCGGATTAAAAAACTACAATCAATAGTCACTGTCTACACTGTTTTTCCAACTAACCTCGTTTAAATGAAAATGATCCCCATATATAGAAAAATAATTTCACCCTTGGATTCTATGGCCGAACTACTTCCTCCTGGAATCATGGATCCGTTTTCTTTGAAAGAGAACAATAACTTCAACAAATTCACTAAAAGTAGAAAACCCGACTTTGCCAAATCATAATCGTAACCGAAATATTCTTTACAATCATTGATCATGATCATAATTAAACCATATGGTTGCGATGAGTCATCATGTGCACTGCTGGACACTCTGTCACCCTTTCACAACAAGTCTGCTATGCAACAGTAACCTACAACAAAAAATGCAGCGGATTGCGCAACAAACTAGGAAAATAGGCGTTAAATATGACATCATATATCACTAATAAAGAAATATTTTCCAAAACTGAGAGAGATTTTTGTAGTTAATATTGTTATAAAGACAATGATCTCTTGGTTTCTTGAAATTCATCTCTATATGTCTGTAATATGTGTCGCAAAAACATGTCTCAGAAAGGAAATAATGAAAATTGAAAAATAGGGCTCAAATATTCCTTCGAATCTCCCAAAATATGAAACGGTTTTCAAATATGAGAGAGGTTTTTATCATTTTTTTTGTCCTAAACAAAAACCTCTCGGGGATTTTCAAAATTCCTCTCCAGTTGGTCAGAAATTGATCTTGAAGTTGACCACTAAACCAGTCATTTGTGCAACGCGACTTGTAGCTTGTGCGCAGGAAAATCCTCTGTGCGACGAAATCTGCTGCGCAATGAAATACATTGTGCGACAACAACCTATGCACATCAACCCACTGCGTGATGAAATCCACTGCGCGACGAAATCCACTGCGTGGAAACATCCTATGCGCGACAACATCCCATGCGTGACAACCCACTACACGATGAAATCCACTGCGCAATGAAATCCATTGCGTGACAACATCCTATGTGCGACAACATCCTATGTGCGACAACATCCTATGCGTGGTGAAGTGCTCTGCGTAGCGCGTAACAAATTTTGCAGTGCGCAGTTGCAAATGGAAATGGAAATAATAAATGATAAGCTTCCTTTTGAAACCGACCCTTGGAGATGTTAGATGATGTCAGGCATAAAAACAATATGGGTGATAACAGGCATGAATTTGCAAATTGTTGACAAACCTCTAACCTTAGCTATGAAAATCATGGTGCTAACATAAAGGATTTAATGAAAAAAATTAAGTTGGGTGCTAAAAAAATCCTTACGACCATCTTCATTACATAAGTTATTCTGCTACAACATGCACTTGACTCACACTAACTGCAAAATAATATATAATTTTATGATTACCCCTTCTTACCTTGGTCTATCTTTGAATATCGACTCGTAAGTTGTATGAAGGCTTTTGTGAAACAAAAATCAATTGGGTGTTGAATAATCCCTAGCCTATTTGAGTTGCAGATGCAAGTCATTAGTCTTCTCTAAGATAGAAAGGAGATCAAATAAAATGACAATATAACCTAAAATTTATGAATGGGTATATGAGTTCCAGTACTTGCAGTATTCCAACTAAACCAACTATATGGTTACGCAACATCGAGATGATAAATTAAGGGGATTTTGGCCAATATCAGACATTTAATATATTTATATTTATTTAATAATAAAGAAATAAAGCCCGAGGTTAATTCTTATGTCTTAGATTATATCAAGGGCCATACTTGGGCATTTTTATAGTTGTGAGTTTTGGAAATGTGGACTGTGCAGTCCACCTCAAAAAATAAAACTATTTGCTTTTTCGGCACTGAATTGTATCGTCAGAGGCCTTTTGCTTTCGAATGAGTGTAACTTCTATGCATTTTGCCTCAAAGTTGGGATTGTCTAGTTTTGTCATTTACATATATGTAGAGGAGTTAAGAAGAAGAATATTAATATTAAAATAAAATATAATATAACTACATAGATACTATAATGTGTTAGGTGTCATGTCCCCAGAACATGCTTTACGGTTGTGCACCTCTTGAGGGCATGCGACACTGTGATGTTTCTCACTTGGTTGTTGGGAAACGCCAAGGATACTTCATCCGAACCATGCCTCTTCACCTAGAGCATACCAATACTCTGTTCTAGGCTACTAGTGAATCACACTCCTACTCTACTGCAACTCTTGTATACTTAGACATTCATTAATTTCTTTAACACTTAGTCATTTTTAAGCATACATCCAAGAAGATATGAAGCCAAGAGATTAAAAATGAAAAAAATGAAACAAACAAACATATATATTGTGGGTGGCACAAACCGTGCTTAACACCCGACTAAGTATTTGTTATAGAAGGAAAGTTAGAACATGAGAACTATCGGCTCGGTTTACAACTTCAGTAGAGTCAAATGAATCGCCTCACCTCTCTAAGAAACTTATGAACATATCTGTCACAAAAAGACTCTCTGTCGCAACTTGCGCCACTTGCGATGCACCTCAGACGTGCCTTCAACCATAGACTTGTTGTTTCTTCATTTCCATAAAATTTACCTCTTCGTTTCCACAAACTTCACATATTTTGGTTTTGCCTCACACATGCCTCCACATACCTACGTTTTCAGACTTAGCCAAAATACGTCCAATAGAAATTCACCCAACGTTTTCTGTCGAACCCTCCTCCTCAAGGAAACACAAGTCCTCCCAGAGTGGACTGACTTGGCTCCTTGATGGAGCTCCTCCTCTTCAAGGAAACACAAGTCCTCCTAGAGTGGAGTGACTTGGCTCCTTGATGGAGCTCCTCCTCTTCATCTTCCTTATAATAGTAGAGCTCTCCTTGTGTTGTGCCCCTTCATGAACCCATGTCCAACGAATCGTCACACCCCTTCATGAACCTGATCACCCAAATGAACCCATACACTCTCAATTTTCCTCCTCCTTAGTACCGACGCACCCATCCTTGGTGTGCCCCTCATGGTAGAACACCCCATTCATCTAGTCAACTCATCCTCTTGGGTGTGCGTGCCCCTTAGGTGAGTCAAGTTGACTTGACCAAGTGTGTCCCCCATGCCTTAGCTGATTTTCCTTCATTGAAGGAATGCCCAAGTGTTTCCCTCAAGTCTATTTTTTTACTTGCATCACAAGGCACCTTGGGTGGAGTCATCCTGTGGCACGTTGTGTGCCGAAGGAACCCCAACTCCCCTCTATATGAAGACATTCATTTCTTCATTTGTACCGATCGTCTTACCTGCTTGATTCAGATTGTGGTAGAAGTGCACGTACCCGAGCTAAGATCCCAAGGCCTTACATCCTCCCCCACATCAATTCATTGTCATCCTTAGCAACATCCCCACAATCTACAATCTCCAAGTCTTTGCCCGAACTCATGCCTCCGTTGCAACCAAGTTTGATGGAAGCCCCAAGTTTCCACAAACCAAACTGTACTCTGCACTCAAATTCGCACAATTTTCTCCCTGAGTCCATGAGGTTTCTTCATCCAAATCCAAGGATGAAAGTCACCCAACTCTATTACACTATCTCGCTGTAATGTTGTTGATTGTTGCCCACTTCTCTTAAAAATTTCACCTAAGTGTTGAACTCTTGTGCTCTTGCTGTTGCATCCATACTTCAACAATTTTTTCCATGTGTCCACACACTTAATTCCCCCATGCCTTGGATTGATTGGGTAGCTAGTCGAACTGTCAAGCCCAAATCATGAGAATGCACTTCTTCATGCCCAAACTTAGTATTTTCAATCACATCTCCATCACCTTTGTCCCACTCCAAAGAATAAGGAAAGTGTCCATCCTTTCCTCATCATTGTTTCCATCATTTGATCTTCGACAAGGAGATCCTCCACAATTTCTAAGTGTTTCATTTGAAAATTACTAGTGCATTTGTACTCTTGACCCCTTTTTCATGTCGTTGCTCTTTCCCAAGTCATGAACTAGTTGAATGGCTAGTTCAACCATCACACACCTTGAGACTACACACCCTCATGCGTGAAATGGTCACTTCATTTCACAATTCGGTTCATTCGTGCAATGATCTTAGAAAAATGCAAGGTCGCCCCTCACCTTGTTGCATTATGAAGTCACCTTGAACAAATTCTTCTACAAAAACTTGACTCCACTGTCCTCCTCATGCATAGTTAATCAATATGCATGAAGAACTGCACGCCTAGGATTCTTTTACTTCACTACTTCATCACCTAGCCATGTTGTTGGGTCTACCTCTCAATGCCTTGGAATGGTTAGGATTCAACCTCAACCATGCTACCCAAAGCAGGAGAAACACACAAGTCCAAGTGATCTCTTCATGCTTCAATCTGCCTATTCACACAATCCTCCAAATGAAGGCAAGTCCCCAACTTTCCCCCTTCCATCAAGTTACCTCAACACAACACAACATCTGTGATGAGTGTGGACACCATGCCTACACTCCTCAAACGTCCCAAATGAACTATCCAAAGTGCTCCAAGTAGAATGAGTCACCTCAAAGAGCTTCCATGCCTTAGGCATATCCGAACCAACACTCTTCCAACCTCAACCAACGACCCCCTTCGGATATCTGAGTTGTTCCAAAATCGTCCGCAAGTCACTGGGGTGTGCTTTGCCTCATCCAATGTCCCATACCAAAGGAAAGTGAACACCACCCAAGTCACTTGGTCTGTGTTTGGCCCATTTAGGTTAACTGTCAACATTTCTTGTTCGACTTCCTTGCTGACTCCATTCGTCTTTCGAAACGAAACTGCCTTTCCCTCCCTGCAAGCATCCAAACTTTGGCACTGTCATCATGACTCGTCATGTCATACCTGACTCAAAAAATATGGCTAAGGAACCAAACACCAGGGTGCCTCACCCATCCTCTTGAACATGACACAAATAGACTTCATTGCCCATTTCACTGTAACTACCTGTCCAATGCACCTCATCAAGAATCAGGTAGCTTCCCCAGGCTACCTCCATGACTGCATCCACATTTTCCTAAGTCCACCATAAGAATTATTCAATAAATTTGTCCCAAGCTCTTCTATATGTTCACCCAACCAAGGCATTCCAAATTGTTGCAAGACTTCTTCAAATCTGCACCACTTGAGTCACCCTCAAGTCTGCTAGTTTTCACCATGGAAATAGAATTCCATTGAACTACCATGTCATCCATCTTCAGAACTCACTGCAACAATTGGAAAATGAAATAATTCAAGCTAACCATACCTTTCCAATGGCATCGTTTGTTGCAACCATGTTCTAAGCCTGTTGTCTTAGAAATCCAATTCCAAGCAATTGACTTTCCTCATGAACTAACCTCAACCATTGTTTGTTGTGACACAAGGATGAGTCCATTCATATACTTCATAAATTCGTCTAAGTCCTGATTTTCGCATGCAACCGGTTGAACTCATCTCCAATGCTTGCCATCTACGCACCTTAACTGCTTCTGCTTCAAGGCACCACGTATCCACCGCCCAACTGCTAATTCATATTGCTGTTAACCGACTATCGTAACTTTGTGAAGAGATACCTTGTCTGAAGGTTGCGATCTCATCCAACAACCCAACTCAACACAATTGTTTTTCTCAGAGATGCACAACACGAAGACGTCATGATGGAAATGTGCCAAACCAAGTGCCTGTTGGGGAGCTTCTCTAGGTCACCCTAGGTCGTCCAACACACCCAAGTGCTTCACCTCGCTACAACTTAGAACTAATCCCCCTTCGTGATCAGTTCTATGATCACCCTCTGCGTTTCACTTCATTGATCACTTCTGTGGTTATCTTTGCGACAAGTTGTGGAAAAAATCATGTGTTCATCTTCCTTGCCCAAGTGCTCCATTCACTAATGGAATTTTCACTTGGTCTCTCCAAGGTGCACACAATAGGTCCAATATTGACTCCCATCACGAATCAAACCAACCAAGTTTTCCTCCTTGATCAAGTTTGTGACAAGTTTTGTGATGAACTCTACGACAAGTTCTGTGATCACCTACCTTGTCCAAGTGCTTTGTTTCACCACAACTATGCTCTTGGTCTTCACAAGGTGTGCACCCATCTCAACCATTCCATTGCACTGTCAACTGAACCTTTGTCTTAAGTTTGATGCAAAGTTTGCGATGAACAAGTTCGCTGCACCGAACCGTTATACGAACGCTATGTTAGGGACCTAACCCCTCACATAGGTAGAACAATGTATTTCGATGTAATAAAGGTCAATATTAATAAGGCCTTGCAATAAAGTAGAATAAGTTGAATGCAATAAGACCTAATAGAAGCTTCCGCTTCTAGAGGGATCTTCCTCTAGATGGTTCTATTGATAGACATATTTAGTATAAATAGGAGTCGACGGTATGAGAACCCTAGCTTGGATATTATTGTAATAGAGCTCTGCTCGACTGGAGGTTTCCCCCTCGAAGAGGTCCATGAACATTTCTCTTAGAATCAAAGTGCTCTTTCTGGTGTTATTTTGATATCATTTCAGTGTTATTGTGGTGTTGTTATGGTTATATTGTTGTTTATCTGCCATTTCTAGCATTTTATTTCTGTTCTTCATACTTTTTATATCTGGAATATTACAAGTGGTATCAGAGTACTTTCCTCGGCATAAATTGTGGGTTAATTTTTTTTCCAGTGTAGAGACGTATTCCAGCGTCTTTAAGCCACGTAGATTTGTCGTTATGTGCATAAACCCATGGTTGAGGGATTCATACACGCAGGAAATACAAGTGGTACTTAAGCGCACATCTGTTGGCCACCCTTGTAACCCCCGTTGGTACCCCTTTGAGTGGTAGCACATCAGATAGCATCTGTGTACGGATCGACCTAGATTTCCTGAATCCCTCTTTAGAAGCCGATCGGTCGCCTGAATTCTATAGTGCCACCGAGAACATCACTCAGGAAGATACTCTCTAGTACCTGGGTAGTCGAGTAGTACGGCTAAGGGAACGGTCTAGCCTCCTTAGCTAGTGCCCTGAGATATTGGACCGACTACTACTGTTGGACCCCGCACGTATATCAGAGAGCTATAGCATAGGGCAAACCATTTTCTGTAGAACCCTTGAATACCTAACCCTTGGGGATGGAAACAAAAAAAATTAAAACATACAGGATCTATTGTCACGCAACTGTGTTCGGGTTGCCAAATCACTACACATTTCGTCATGGTTAAGCATTTGGGCATTTCATCACTGCAGTATTCTTCAGACTGGAGTATAACTCTGCAGGTGGAAATTTTTGCACCATTTTTTGAGACCTATTCCATTGGATTTATCTCTTCACCCTTATCATATTCATAAATATCATTTTTCAGCCAAAAAAATTGACCCCACCCACCCTGTTTTGGTTCCCTCGTCATCATGGCCCATACCCATAGCCAAGACTTGGAAGCTCTCTTCAATACCTTGCAATCTAATTTCACAGAGACCCAACAATAAGTGAAACAACTCAGTGCCAATGTTGCCGCCATCAATACAACCATGCAGTCCTCCATCACTACCTCAATCGAGGAACTCAAACAAGACATGACTACCTAGCTTGAATCTGTCGTTTCGATGATCTGCACCAAGATGCATATCCCTACAGATAACCCTTTATCTGACCCACCTCCACATACCGAAGCTGAAACTTCCTCTCATTCCCATAATTTTCATCCCCATCACTTTCAACGTGACCTACGCCTTCCGCGGGTGGATGTGACCAAATTTGATGGCTCGGATCCCACTGGTTGGGTAACCCAAATGGAACATTATTTCTCTTTATACGACATTACAGATGACTTGGCCAAACTCCTGTATGGTGTTCTCCATCTAGATCAAGAACGTTGGCAATGGTGGCAATGGAGAAAACTTCTTGTCAAGGGTATATTGTTTGGACACACTTTGTGGCAGAGCTTTATGAATGATTTGACATTGACACCAACCATTTAGGAAGTTTGACAAAGTTGAAACAATTTGGAACAGTGGAATACTTTATAGCTTCTTTGGAGCGCTTGGCTTTTCAGACAGAGGGCATGTCTGATGCCTTTTTTCGAGAATGTTTTATCAGTGGCCTCAAGGATGAGATTTGTGCCCTTGTCCTCATGGCTCGGCCTCAGAGTTGGGTGGAGGCTACTAAAAGAGATAAATAAGCACAACAAGTTGTATCTTCTCAAAACCAAAAATCCTCCTTTATTCCTCGCACTAAACCAATAAATCCCACTACTCCCTCTTCTCCACTAAAGATCCAAAAATTGACTAGGGCTAAAATGGTTGAACACCAACTCAAAGGCCTTTGTTATAATTGTGATGACAAATATTTTCCGGGCCACAAGTGTAAGGAACAAAATATTTTTATGGCCATCTCGGAGGATATTTCGGAAGAGGATGTTGAAACGCCCCTTATGTCTGAGTCACCTGAAACCACTGACGTAGAACTGGTCATTTCCCTAAATGTTCTCACTGGCTTCTCTGCTCCCCAAAACCTCAAGATAATCGGTTACATCAAGCATAGGAAGGTCATCATTCTTGTTGATAGTGGAAGCACCCACAATTTTATTCATCACTGCATTGCCCAAGAAACTCATTGCTATGTCCATGTAGTCAATAATTTCCAAATCATGATTGCCAATGGTGGTTCCATGAAATGTGGAGGGCGTTGTGAAAATGTGCGTCTCCAATTTGGTGACTACCACCTGAAATCTCATATGTTTTCTATCGACATGGGCGGTTGTGACATTGTGTTAGGTGCAGACTGGCTAAGGACTTTGGGTCTCATTCTCATGGATTTCAAGGAATTAACCATGCAATTCGACCAGGAGGGACAAAAATATAAGTTCCAAGGCATCATTGCCGATTCACCTGAGATCATTAGTTCCCATCGCATGAGAAAGCTTCTAAAAAAAGGTCATTCTGGCGTTATTTCCCAACTCCATGCCTTACAGGCAACTGAGACACCCTTTGTGTCACAAGACCTCCAATCCATCCTCTCTAAACATCATTTGGTATTTTCCACTCCCTAGGGAATCTCGCTTTCTTGTGGTGTTCATGATCATTCCATTCCCCTTATACCAGGAAGCCTTCCTCCCAATATCCTTCCCTATCATCACCCCTTTTCCCAAAAAAATGAAATTGAGAAAATGGTTCAAGAACTACTTAACGTAGGCATTATCCGCCCTAGTACGAGCTCCTACTCTTCTCTTGTGGTCATGGTCCTAAAGAAAGAAGGTTCTTACCACATGTGTCTTGAATTCTGCGCCCTCAAAAAACTCACCATTAAAGACAAATTTCCCATTCCTGTCATTGATGACCTCTTGGATGAATTGAGTGGCGCACGGTTCTTTACTAAACTTGATGTTCGTTTTGGCTACCACCAGATCAGTATGAAAGAGGAAGACATTCCTAAGACTGCCTTTAGAACTCATGAGGGCCAATGTGAGTTTTTGGTCATGCCCTTTGGCTTGTGTAATTCCCCCTCCACCTTCCAAAGCCTCATGAATCATGTCTTTCACCCTTTTCTCCATCATTTTGTCTTAGTTTTCTTTAATGATATCCTCATCTATATCAAAACCTGGATAGACCATATTTCTCATGTGGACCGCATTGTCCATCTACTCTCTCAGCACCAACTTTTCCCGAAATAATCTAAATGTGCTTTTGGCACCTCAGAAGTCGGGTACTTGGGTCATCTTGTTGGCAAGAATGACATCAGGGTGGATCCTAAAAATATTGAAGCTATGCAAGACTGGCCTCACCCAAAGACTCTCAAAATATTGCGAGGATTTTTGGGCTTAACAGGTTATTATCGCAAGTTTGTTAAGAATTATGGAAAGAGTGTGACACCTCTCACCACACTCCTTAAAAAGAATTCTTTCACTTGGACTCCAACAACTTCTCAGGATTTTCAAACCTTGAAGATGGCCATGTGCACCACTCTAGTCATGGCTCTTCTTGATTTCACAAAGACCTTTGTCCTGGAATGTGATGTTTCAGGGAAAGGTATTGGCGTTGTCCTTATGCAAGAGGGTCAACCTTTGGCATTTACCAACAAATAACTATCTGAATGAAATTTGGGCAAATTAATCTATGAAAATGAAATGTTGGCTATTCTGCATGCCATTGATTTGTGGCGCCCTTATCTCTTGGGGCAACGCTTCCAAATTAAGACAGATCAACAAAGCCTCAAGTATTTTCTGGAACAACACATTTCCTCCCCAGAGAAAAAAAAATGGGTGACTAATCTCTTTGGATATGATTATTAGATCATTTACAAGAAAGGCAACGACAATGTGGTTACAGATGCACTTTCCTGAAAATATGAAGATGAAGGCTCCCTTTTTTCTCTCTCCTTCATTGTACCAGATTGGCTCCAAGTCATTCGCCATGAATGGCTACATGATCCCAAAAGTTCTCATCTTATACAACAATTGCAATCCAATTCTCCAGTTTTCCTAGGGTACTCTTGTCTCCATGATGAGATTCGATACAAAGGCCGTTTGTATTTAAGTAAACAATCAATACTTAAATCCACAGTGCTTTCTGAACTTCATGCTACACCCATAGTTGGGCACTCCGGTTTTACCAAAACCTATGACAGGGTCAAACGTTCTTTTTTCTGGGATGGTATGAAATAATACATTCGTAATTTTGTGGCCGACTGTGATGTGTGTCAATGCAACAAGAGAAAAACAGTCAAATCTCCTTGCACACTACAACCGCTTTCGATTCCACCTGCTATTTGGAGGGATATCTCTATGGATTTTATTACAGGCTTACCTAAATCGGACAATAAATCAATCATCATGGTGGTAGTTGATCGCCTTTCCAAGTATGCTCATTTGTGTGCTCTTCAACACCCATTTACAACATCCAAAGTGGCTCAACTTTTCATGGATCAGGTCTTCAAGCTTCATGGCATGCCACATTATATTGTTTTTTTATCGCGACCCAACTTTCACCAATAATTTTTGGCAAGAACTATTCAAGCTACAAGGCACCCAATTGCATCTCAGCACAACTTATCATCCCTAGACAGATGGTCAAACTGAAGTTGTCAACAAGTGTTTGGAAACATATTTGAGGTGTTTTTCATCAGAAAAGAAAAATCAGTGGGTTCAATGGTTACCCCTAGCTGAATGGTGGTACAACACTTCATACCATACAACTACCCACATGACTCCTTTTGAAGCGGTATATGGACAAAATCCACTGTCAGTTCTCTCATATTGACTAGGTGTCTCGAAGGTCCAGGCGGTTGACCAAACACGTACAGTTTGAGAGGCTATTCTCCGTACCCTTAAAGAGAATTTGGTCATGGCCCAGAATCAAATGAATAAAAAAGCATATCAAGGTCGTTCTGAACGTCATTTTGCAGAAGGGGATCAGGTGTTTCTTCGACTGCAACCTTACAAGAAAACTTCCCTCAAGGCTGACCATTGTCAGAAGCTGGTGCCCAAATTTTATGGTCCTTATACAGTTCTCAAGCGTGTGGGACATGTGGCCTATCAGTTATCTTTTCCCAGTCGTTCTAAGCTACATCGTGTTTTTCATGTTTCATGCTTAAAGAAGGTGATTGGAACTAAGTGCCAAACTCAAACCAACCTTCCCGAGTTGGTTGAAGAAGGCTCCATTTGGCTACAACCACAAGTAGTTTTGGACCAGTGTGAGCGTCGCCTGTGTCAACGAACCATCAAGGAAGTGTTAGTCAGTGGAAATATATAACTCCAACATATGCCACTTGGGAACCAACTACTATTCTGCAACAATTTCCACATCTCAAGCCTTGAGGACAAGGACGTTTTTAAAGGGGAGGACATGTTAGGGACCTAACCCCTCACATAGATAGAATAATGTATTCCGATGTAATAAAGGTCAATATTAATAAGGCCTTGCAATAAAGTAGAATAAGTGGAATGTAAGAAGACCTAATAGAAGCTTCCGCTTCTAGAATGATCTTCCTCTAGATGGTTCTATTGATAGACATATTTAGTATAAATAGGAGTCGAGGGTATGAGAACCCTAGATTGGATATTATTGTAATATATCTCTACTCAACTAGAGGTTTCCCCCTCGAAGAGGCCCGTGAACATTGCTCTTAGAATCAAAGTGATATTTCTGGTGTTATTTTGATATCATTTCAGTGTTATTGTGGTGTTGTTATGGTTATATTGTTGTTTATCTGCCATTTCTAGCATTTTATTTATGTTCTGCATACTTTTTATATCTAGAATATTACACGTTACCACCGAACTGAATTTGCAACGAATTGCCTTAAAAGTTTGCTTTGATACCATCTCTCACGTCCCCACAACATGCCTTATGATCGTGCACCTATTGAGATTATGCGACACCGCGATGTTTCTCACTTGGCTGCTTGGAAACACCAAGGATACATTGTCTAGACTACGCTTCTTCACCTAGAGAATAACCATACTCCATTCTTGTTGAAATTACTAAGACAACTGAGAGGGGGGGGTGAATCAGTTGTTATTGTGCTTAAACAATTTTAACAATATTAATACATTCTTAATCTTTCTTCAAGTGATCATCAACATTATACAGCATATGCACAATAAAAGTAATGAGCATCAGTCACACATAAGGTATACACAGAGACATATTTTCATGAGGAAACCCATAAAAGGGAGAAAACCTCTTCTTCTTCGAAATGATAGGTAGTCTTTTAAGTTATGTACATCATCTATAATTGAGCACCAACTCAATGTGAGGCTGCTACCTCTGTTTTACA
>SNQJ01S0008037.1:60249-85112 GCA_010110895.2 Picea sitchensis
CCAGTGGATGAAACAATTACCAGTAGCAGAGAAGCCGCAGATGGAATGCATACTGGACAAGCGAGTGGGTAGAAAGACCAGGCAAAAGCAGTATTTTGAGTATCTGGTCAAATGGAAGAATCACCCAGTGGAAGATGCCAGCTGGGAGACAGAAGAAGTTATCCAAAATCATGGACAGACCGTGCAGGAGCTCATGGACAGGAGCCCATGAAAATTTTCAAGCCGAGGAGTATGATGCAGGAGAATCACAAATCAAGCAAGCCAGCATGAGAGCAGAGGACAGCTGGACAAGCCATCAGATTTATTTTTGAATTTCACCTTGATATGGTTGCGCCAAACATTAATATGTGAATTTAATGAAGCGCACTTGTATATTGTAATGGACCTTGAGCCTTTAAGCTCTCGTCCTTAGGTAGATAGACGACATTTATTTTAGTTAATGTTGGTAGGTAGATTTTAATTGTAGAATTGACAGCTTTAGAGTCCAAGAGGGAAACGGGATATAGACACCCTCCTTTGGTACATTGTATCAATTCATTCAGGATTGAATAGGAGAGAAGAAGAGCAAGCAGAGGATTGTATGAAGAACACCCATGTACAGACATTGAATTAATAGAAAAGCTTTGATTCAATTCCATGGTTATGTGTTATTTCTCTGTGTGTTGATGTTATGCTCATGAGTGTTTGCTTCCTGTCATGCATTTGATTTTATATGCTGTGTATGTGATTTCATGGTTGAATTGAAGTCTAAGAAGATGAGTGAATGAGTTTCAATTGTTTCTCTAATTGAGACAAGTGATTCCTGCAAGGAGTGCAGTTGAATTTGTCCGCAAGGAGTGCACGACTGCAGGGTTCAATCAGAGAAAGCTATTGTCCTTATTCACCTTAGAAGTGCAGATTGGGCACTAGATCTGTGCAAGGCGTGCGCAGGCTAGAAGAAGACTCAGATTTGCGATTCTGGGCAAGGATATTTAAGACTGTTGTTGCAAGAGCCCGCAGAGTCGAGGAAGCCCCAACACTTAGTCGTGTTCGAATTTTTTCCGCAAGGAGTGCGTGCAAGAAGTTCCCATAAAGACTGCGAAGCCGTAAGGAAGATCAGGAGGGATACGTCTTCGAGTCCGCCGAGGAACGGTATAGACAAGTTGTACTTGGAAGACTTGCCGGGAAAGTTGCAGGTTTGTGCACAGGGTGGTAAAGGTTCGAAGCTAAGGAGGAAATAACGCCATCGATCCGGGGTCACAGGGACCGTTAGATCTACTCGTGATATCGCATATCGGCATATAGCGAGTTGAAGCACCAATTCGTTGGAAGGGGAAGTGGCGATATCGCGAGGAGCGAATTCCCGATAGATTCAGAACCGTCGATCTTGTAGGACGCGTGTCAAGAGATCCCGAGGAGTCGGGGATCGGAGATTCGGGGTTCTCAACGACAGAGGACGCTTGCATGTTGGATCCACGATTTGCGATATTCCGATAGTGACGTGGCAGTGTGGGACCACGGGAGTCAGTGGGGCACAGGTGTCATCGGGGTTCGGGACTTGGAGAGCCTTGTGAGTTTGTGTAACGGAAACCGCGATTTTCCGAAACGCGAATTCCCGATCGCACGGAAGTCCGAGCCATCGGCACTGGAGAGGAGGACAGGTGTCAGAGAAGTCAAACTTTGTGGGGTCAACGCAAGGCACCATCGCGAATCGGGGATCGGAGATTCCTGGTGACAAAGAACAGCGACATCACATATGCCGATTTCCCGATAAGGGAAAGGGGAGATTACGGAGAGAGTTCTGTGGGTAGTGAAGGATCCTGATAAGGGATCGAAAGAACCTTCGAAGTTCTTCGGGCCAATTGGGAGGAGAAGATCCTGTGATAGCGACCGAGCTCATGAGGAGAGCGGTTGGCGTCACAATTGTAAACCATGCATATGTGAAATTGGAGGAATATTGCTTGGCATATGAAAAAGGGCATTGACCGTGAGAAGATAATGTCTGCAAGGAACCAAGGCACGGAGTAAAACACTTTGCAATTTGATTGAGTTTGAATTCCTTTGCATAAGGATTAAGTTGTTGACATTTTTGAAGAGGAAACTTCTATAGACGAACTTAGTGAAGATACTAAAGAAGTTGAAATAACAATGGTGGAGGTGAACTTTGTATTGAATGTGAAGAGCTCCCTATTTTAATGAATGAAACTTTGTTGGTTGTTGACAATGATGGTTTTGTAAGGAATATGGTGCCCTCCAATATTGTATGAATACTAGATGTACCTGATAAATTACCCAAACATGTTGGCATGGGAAATGTAAAATTGAACTACCATGTCAATGAGTGCAAAGATTAAAATGCCTCTTTCCCATAAAGTGATGTTGACCAACTTGTGGTTGGATGATTCTAATCACACTCAAGCATGTTTGTTGTTGGATGATTCCACCCATGCCATTTTCCTAAAGATGTATTGGTTGGCATAGTAACCATGCTTCGATCAAGACTATGAGAGAGAATCTAACTGTGAAAGCCCAATGTGTAACTCAAAAAAATCCATTGTGTTGGGAGTAGTTAAAAACTTATGGTTGTAAAAGCTATTGTGGTGAGAAATAGCCATTTGTGTTGCTTGTATATTATGAAAATCCAAGTCCCCTTCCTTGTTCCTTATGGGAAGTGAAAGAGATCCAATTGAGTTGCTTGGTAGTATGAGGAAAAATCATAGTTACAACTTACATGATAAGTAAAGTGACCACTAAAAAACAACAACTAAGAAAAAATGCATGCATGTAACCACCAACAGTGATGTCAAATGACAAAAAATGATAGTGAAAAGAAGAAGGAAATCTTGAAGGATAATGCTTGATTATAATACAAAATATTACAAAATTAAGGATTGGTTTTAGGTGTTGATTGCCTCATTAGACTCTTCTTTAACCAACCTTTTCTTTCCCTCATTTCTCTCTCGACTAACCCTATAGTGGCCCCTAATTGGTCCTCTTGGAATGTAGTGTCCTAATTATTGAAATGGATTTTGGACTCTTATCCTACGTGTGAGTACATTGTGCAATGAAGGACACATTATGTTGTTTCAATTTCACTAATCTCTCATATCTTTTACAACCTCTCCTCCCATGGTCCATCTTCTTATTTCATATTGTAGCACATGGGAGTTGATTCTTATTTGAACCATCACGTGTCTTTTACACCATGATGTGTTTATTTTTTATTAGTCTTTATTTTTTATTTCCGCATGCTTGTTGAAGTCTTCTATGTAGTGTTAATGATGCCTATTAGCATGTTTCTTCCATTTTTCCTCGTTGTTGCATTCTTGAATATGGTTTTTGAGCGTTTTTTTAATCTGTCAAGCAATGGTGGTCCTCTTATATGACCCAATATTTAAGCCAAACTATGCAACATAGGTCTCAATATTTATTCCATATTCTCAACACCCCTTGGACAATTTTAATCGAAAACCTCTCATTGTATATGGTCATCATTTTTTTCTTATATTAAATTAGTTTTATAAGAGCATCCAACTCTATTAGGTACAATCTCAAATTGGAAAGAAGTATCTCATACTCAATGTTGCTTTCACTCTCAGGTTGTTCATTATTAAATGTTTTTCTACCCATTCCAACTACTTCCATACGATTTTGGGTACACTTGGGCCCAAAAATTCACAACTATATAAGAGAATTGGTGTAATGAGGGCTTGGAGGGCTTGGAAGAAAGAATGCAATATATTATAATCCCATATCTCTACTCACGTGCACCCATTTTAGAGTAAAAATAAATCTTTCCAAACCCCTAGCATTATTTCCTTATGCATGTATCCCAACTCAATTTTTTGTTGAAATCCAATCCCAAGTATTCATAGAATTGGGTTACTTCCAATAGTTGTTTTCCAATGTTAATTTGGGGCTATTTCTTTATTTTCATTTCAAGGGAGAACCTTACTACCTTATTTTTCTCTGTGTTCACCAACATCCTAACCTCTATGCAAAAGGTTTGTAAGGCTCTAAGATGTGATTGTAGATTGCATATTTCTCTAGACATGAGTGCCACATTGTCTACATAAATCAAAATCCTATTTATAATCCATGATATATTCACACCCCCCCACATTTTTTGTTTCTCCAGCCTTCTACTTTGTCTATGTAGATGTTAAAAGGTGTGTGGGAGAGAGGTGTATATTTTAACCTTGTGCAAATAATTATTGCAAACTAATTTTTAATAAAAACAGGAAAGACACAATGGGGTGCACACACACACACACACACACACACACACACACAGAAAACCAACAACATGTTTAGAGTCCCACCCCTAATATTCTATTCATCATGTGTTATTCATTGTTTATAATAAAATATATAAGATCCCATGACATCCAAAACCCCTAATCCATTGACCTGGATTAGTCAACAACCCTAATTCCTTAACCATAATTAGAAAACCATCGACGAAAACCGTGTGCCAAAAACCACTAGAAATGGATTCAAAAATGCCAAAAAAAAATATGGCGGCGTTGCAACCCTCCCCCCATGTGCCTGACACAATGTGGACACTAGGTCTAATCGTGCACAGAATATAACACATACCCAACAAGAGGACAACTTTTCTTTACCCCAATAACACTATTGCAACTTTGGGTGGCCTTTTGTTGGTTCTGATTTTGGCCTTTACATGTTTATATAGTTGGTGTATTTCTAAACTACAACTGCCTTGGATCCTAATTTTTACTAACCTTTCCCACATTTTCTCTCTTGGGACGATGCCAAAGGATTTCATGAAATCTACAAAACAACACCATAAATATTTGCCTTTGCTATCTCAAGTTGTCTCTATTATATGTTTGAGTGTGATGTAGTGGTCTATGGTGGAGTGCTTAAAAAATAAACTCACTTTACTTTTAGCTTATTTTTCCTTATCCTCGACCCACTTACTAAATTTTCTTTACATACTCCCACCTACCAATTTGATGAACACTGGGTTGATCATGATACTCCTATAATTCCTTGGGTTGCACTTGTCCCCCCGTTTAAATATGGGAAAGATCATGCTTGTTTCTTGGCTATTCATAAATATTTTTTTAGCCATTTTTTTAGTAGGTTGTGATGTAGCAACTAAGGGAGTTCATCATACACAACAAAAATTCCACTTTCATCCCTAAGATGTCCCTTTCTTTCCCTATTTCTATACATTTATTCATTTTCATATGTCTTCCTCGATGAAAACATCCTTGCCTATGATGCTTTTAGATGGTTGTTGTCTCACTACCAGGATTTCATAAAGGTTTCTCACATCAAACAACCACTACCCAAGTGTCATGCCATTGTCATGAACCTACTTCTAGGTTTGCAATTGTTTCCAAAATTATTTTGGGTTTTCTTGGCCATCTTCATCATTTCTAGTTGTCTCGTTCTTACAAAAATGAAGATTCTAATAATTTATCGTTTTCTTGTATTGGTTGAGATTCCATTTTTTCTCATCACCCCACCCATTTGGTATGAACTAATCCGATTGAGATCACACACATCCAAAATATTTGGAACAATATAAATAAATCCATATGGATAAATAATATATTGAATAATAAATGTATGAGAATGAATATAAATGAGGGTGAGGGACCTAACCTCCCTCACCCCTAATGTATATAGAATAATATATTTTCCATGTAATAAAGGTTGACATTAGTTAATAAGGCCTATTTAATAAATGTGAACAATTCAATGTACGAAGACCTAAAAAATGCTTTCGCTTCTAAAAAGACCTTCCTCTAGAATATTCTTTAGAAGGCATATTTAGTATAAATAAGAGTAAGAGGCATGAGAAAGATTTGTCTTGAGATTTATTGTAATAGAGTTTTTCCCTGTTGGAGGTTGCCCCCTCAAAGAGGCAAGTGGACATTGCTTTCTTTGAATAAAGGTATTATTTTCGGTATTTCTCTTCTTAATATTTTGTTGCTCCATTGATATCTACTGAATATTTTTCGTTTCCACAAATTACAATACATCTGGTACCTTACAAGTGATATCAAAGAACTTTCCTTGGCAGGAAATGTGGGTTTTTATTTTTCCAGGGTAGAGATGTGTAATGTCGACGCCTTTAAAGCATAAATATCTATCGTTCAGTGGGTGAAAATGTGGTGGGGAAGAATACAGACAATAAATACAAACGGTTTCATGAGGTTTCCTAGAAACCAAAGTTTCACCTTGTTGGAAACGTTTGTAACACTTGTTGGTACCCTTCGAGTAGTACAACACCAGAAAAAATTTGTAGATGACCATCACTCCCACGTACCGACAGGTATATTGGGAGTCCGCTAGGTCTCCTAAAATTGTCCCTAGATCAATTGATCTGTCGCATAACTGCTATAATGCCACTAAGAACCACACTCAAGAAGATACTCTCTAATACTTGGGTAATTGAGTAGTACGCCTAAGGATATGGTCGAGTCTCTTTAGTTGGTACCATGAGGTATTGGGCCAAGTACTATTGTTTGACCCCGCAATTATATCAGAGAGATATAACATAGGGAAAACCATTGTCCATAGTCACCTTGAAAACCCTAACCTGGGGGAAACATACTAGACAAGGAACAAAAATGATATTTTGGTCACGCAACCTTGCCTCCTGCATTTTGGTTGCAAAATTACTACACATTTTTTTCTATTATTAATTTGGGCATCTCGACACTACAATATTATTCAGGTCGAAGTATAACTCTGCAGTAGTAAAAAAAAACTTGGGTCCTTCCCACACCCTTATTTGAGACCTATCGCATTGGATTCCCCTTCTCTCCCTCATCACTTTGATACCTATCATTTTTAAGCCTTTTTTTACCCCGTGGACCCATACCCTTCTCGACACCCTTATTTCCCACTTATCCCATTGGCTTCCTCTCATTTCCCTGATCGTAGTGGTATATATCACTTATTTTATTTTTTTGTCAATGGACCCAAACCATCCCCTCATGGCTCCCACTCACCGAGAAGAAACCAATCAAAAACTGAATAATAACATTATTGTCGTTCATGCCAAAATGAATAATGAAATTACTGCTATTCATGCCAAACTGGAACACATCCAGGACTAGCTCAATAGTTGAATGGACGAACTCCACTCCACTCTCAAACAATTCATGACCCAATCCTAGGGTCCTTCCTCCTCTGGCCCAAACCCCCAAGTTGAAGGTGTTGACTCTTCAAATCCTTTGAACTTTCATTCCAATCATGACCCTCGTCTTCCCAAAGTTGAGGTGAAAAAAATTGATGTCTCGGATCCAACAACCTGGGTCACTCAGATGGAACATTATTTTTCCTTGCATGGCATTACTAATGAATTGACCAAGCTTTGTTATAATGTTTTCTATTTTAATCTAGAATGATGACAATGGTGGCAATGTCGTCGAAATGCATGCCAAGTGTATGTTTCTTGGACACAGTTTGTTACTGAATGTTATATAGTTATTTTCCACCTAATCACTTGATGGGTATCATCTAGGGGTTAGAATTATGAAACATTGAATTATACCACTTTTCCCATGAGTTTAAAATGCCTTTTTTCTTGGTCGTTGGTTGCCCCTTTACATCCCATGACCAAAAAGTTGTGGTCGCTCCCTACAAGAATGCAGGGCGCGACCCGATCTGTTACTACCCATTTAGGATTGGTTTTGGGAGATCAGATTGAACCCCAAATTATTCGTGGTTCAACCTCGAGAATATTTTCATCTTGGGCATGGGGATCTTATCCAAACTATCCTTTGATCTTATCTCTACTATCTTATAAATAATGGGGGTCTCTCATGAGAAAAGAGGGGGGAGAGAAAGTAGAAAACAAACTTATTCTGGCAGTTTGATTACAGTTCTTGGGCAAGGAACTTGGGAAAGGGTTGCATCAACTTCCTTGATTGTGAGTTGTAAGCGATTTGTCCATTAATAGAAGATGTACAAGATTTTCCTCCTTACTTTATTGTATGTAATTTTTTTTTATCTTTGTAGGGAATTGATATTCCTATGTTATGTCACTAGATATATTATCCATTTATACATGATTGTGTGATCTTGTGAAAGGTTTCTTTTTGTTTCTCTGTGTGTAGATCCATGTTGTAAAGAGAAAAGGGCATATTCAAGCAAGTTGACAACTAAGGAGTGTGCAGGGACAATTGTCTGATTACCAACTAAGCCTTTTATTCCATCAAATTGTAGGTATTTTCATGTTTGATTTAGATCTAGGAAAATCTATAGCTTTCATTTATATTCTATCTTAGGTCTAGGAAGAGCCTAAGGGAGGTAACTCTTATAAGGTTCATTTACCCTACAATAGACTAGTGACTCTGCTAGGGAAGCTACTCCTGTTTAGTCAGTTTCTTCCTGAACTTTTAAATTTGTATTCTCAATATCTTTACTTGTTGTAAGCCCCATTCTTTGTTCTTGATCTGTCAGTAAGTCTTTTTCGTGGCTATTTGAAAGTATTCAGTCCGAGGTCTATTATATATGCTCCAGATCTATTATTTTTTTCACTTGCATGATCGCGGTCGTGGGTTATCCATTCCACAGAGCTACCAAAACCTTGTGGTCGCTTGCTTCTCCATTTTACGACGCAACCAACCCCTTTTGGTCACTAGTTTCTCCATTTTGGGGGGCGACCATCCTGAGAATTACACTTCAGGGAGTGAACAATACCTTGTGTTCACCCTCTGGTCATTAAGTGGCATCCTTCAAACAAATCCCAGATATGTGTATGTCCTTTCTTCCACCCCTCCATATCTATCTTATATATTTCCTAGCATTAACTTTTGATTTCTTTTGATGCTTATCGACCTACTTGATTGAATTTTTTTGGTTTGAATTTTTTGTTGTTTGATTCTTTGTGTTTGCATTTAGTTATTTTCATTTCATTTGGAAGAAATAAAACAAAAGAAGTTTCATTAAAAAAAATTCATTACATTTGAAAGAATCAAGAAACCAAAAATAATTGCATTCTAGTTAGTGGGTGGAGTATGTTTGAGCTTGCATTTTAAAGAAAAATAAATTGTGTTTAAAAAAAAAAATCCCCCTCATGGCCAAGGGGCCCAGGAGTCGTGTATCCTACACTCTCTTTGACTCATATACCAAAAACCTTTTGCATTCAAAGAGAAGTTCATGTTTCTTGCATTGAATGTTACACTTGTTTCTTTGCTTGAAACCTCTTGCTCCTTTCTGTAGATAGGATTCATCGAAACTAAAGATTGCATTCCATTCATTTTTTTCTTTTGAAGTATTCTTGGATTCAAAGTGATCACATCATAAGTTTCACTTCCATTTACCCCATTTGAGTAACAACAACCATAAAAGTAACAAGGTACCTAATATAAAATCAACTGGACTTTTTTTATTATTAGAAAATGATCATAAGTGTGGGTTGTAGGGTGGAGAGTAAATTCTCCAAGGTCACTGGAACAAACTAGGAATACTAATGAGAAAATATCCATTAGTAATGTGAAGTGTTTGTTGGGAAATCTCCTCTAACACGGGATTCAAGCAGTAGGATAAGTCAATAAGAGTGATTGGAACGGTCCCCAACACTCTCTCTCGATGGGGTTATACGAGTCAAGGGGGGAATATTAATAGTGGAAAGTCCTAGGGGTGACACCACTATCTGAATTTCTTTGGATCTAAGAATTTTTTCTTATGTTCCCTTCCCATTCACAGAAGCCCCCTTCCATGAATGTTCCACCCAAGAACCAATCATGAAGTGGTAGCCCTAGTTTCTTTTCCTAGGTTACCTTCCTAGGTGACTGTAGTGGCGGTACTATCAGTACCTGAGACATACATGCAACACATGATTTTGGCTCCTTAGTAGGGTACTTGGTTTCATATGGTACTTGCACCTTTAGATGCCTATTACAGATTAGTTATGGGTAATTTTTTCTCATATCTTCGTTGACGACCTCATCTCCCATCTTTGAAAGATCCTTACTTCCTTTTTCCTCTGTTACAAGGGAATTGTTTGCTTCCTATTATCTTATAGGGACTTTTGTAGCGTGTTCTCTTTGGTTCAACATACCTTAGGTTGAGTCTATATCTATGAAAACAATTCTTGGGACTACCGACCAAGGAACCCATTTTAACGGGGAACCTTTTGTTTTTCCTTGTTTTCAAAACGTTGGTCCTCCCTATATTGTTACATTGACTCTTCCTGAATTCACCATAGGGTTACCGGTCTAGTTTTTTTCCACTCCAGTAATCCCAAATGCTCCTGGTGCTTCAAATGCAAGCCCTCTTCCCCAAGAACATCAACCTCATTTTGACACTTTGCCTTCTTCACCCATTTTGTTTTCTTCCCTTTCTTCTTCTTCACCTGGTGAAAGCCTTGATGCTAGTAACTAGGAGGATAAGAAAAAGAAGAAATAGAAGATTAAGAAGAAGAAATATGAGCAAGGGAGAAATAAACTAACCATTATTCATCATGTTGGGAGTGTTGATGATGTTGGAAAACCTACCAACACAGGTCATAAGCCCAAATTCCTTTACAGGATTTGTAAGGGTGACCACCTTCTTAGATATTTCCCTGGTCTTCCCAAGGTCTTAGAAGTGTGGACTAAAGGTTCCCAACAACCCATGTCACCAACCTCTGGACATGATGCTGATGACAATCCCTCAACCAGTGATCACACAATTAGGGGGAAAAAGGGTAAGGTCAAGATTCCTTGTTGGTTATGCAAGGAAATGCACCGCACTTACCTTTTCCCTCGTATGGATGAAGCCTCAAAATTGTTGGAATACATTGTTGTTTCCCAACAACAACCTCCAACTACTTCCCATGATTCCCCTCCTGACCCACCATTGCTTGATGAAGTGGTAGATTTGATTCCATCATCGATCGATCCCACTCTTCCCTTGGAGAGTGAAGTCAATACCGCTTAGGTTCTTCTTGTCACTATAGATTACTCCAGACAAGGGGGAATTTCACTTGTTTCATCGGAACCCCCTCCACGTATTGAAGTCATTTCATTTTATTGGAATATACTGACGGATCAAATCATTGTGCAGACTTGCGATAAGAAAATGTAGTGTACTATTATAGATGAAGGTGCTTATGTCAGCATTTTATCCTCAACTACTTGGTAAGCTATTGGTTCCCCTCAGCTTGTGTTGGTCACCCATCATTTGATGGTGTTTAATAGAAGAACCAATGAACCTTTAGGGATCCTTCCTTAGCTTCCTATTACCTTAGGAGGGAAAATTGTCTGTATTGATGTTATGGTAGTTCAAGGTCCCCTTGTATTTTAATTTTCTCCTTGGGTGGGACTATGTCTATGCTATGAAAGTTGTTGTGTCCACACTCTTTCAAGTGATGCATTTCCCTCCTGATGGAAACATTGTGACTCTTGACCAACTTGTTATAAAAACAGGATCACAGAGCAATAAAATAAAACACATAAGATACACAATACAATAGAGGCACATATATATGTGGTTCACCCAGTGTGGGATACTTCCACCAGAGAAAATTCTAGGTCCTTCCTTTATTATTATCTAGCAAATGAAGGGTTACAACCTACAACACACCCGTTGTAACTTCCTCTTCTTTCTCTCATAGTATCCTCACACAAAATACAATATTCACAATAATACATAGTTGCAATGCATTTCCCTCATAAAAGAGGGTTTCCTTCTAGGGAAAAAACCCTAACATAACTTCTACCGTCAAATATGCGGCCTTATAATGAATGGTCCAGATTTACTATGAAATTACAATATACATTTACACGACAATTTTTCCTTTGGGGGCCCGCTTGCCCCCAGACCTCATAGGAGGAACAAGCCCCCCATGCACTCCCCTACGTGGAGGATTTTACATTATTCATGGGTGTAAAGTCTTCATGGGGTATAAACACGACTGAAAACAAAGACCTCTGAATCAAGAAGATAATCAAGCTCCACAACCAACGATCTCCCACTTAGAGATTGATCTCAACAACTCCACTGATGTTATATCTACTGGACTATGATCCTTCTTGGACCTGAAAAAATTCTCATCTTCACCTTCATGCTTGAAGACCAACTGAAACTGAATAGGAACTCAAATTCTCCATGGTTACTCCCTTTGTTAACATGTCTGTAGGATTTTGGCTAGTGTGTATTTTTTCCAACTTCAAAATTCCACCTTCCAAGACAGATCGTATGAAATGGTACATGAGTTGTATATTCTTAGTATTCGAATTGAAGGTTGAGTTCTTTGCAAGATGAATGACACTCTCACTGTCACAGTACAACCTGTTATTCTCCTGCTTCTTTCCCAATTCCTCCATAAACCTCTGTAACCAAATCATTTCTTTACTAGCCTCTGAAGCAACAACATACTCTGCTTTTGATGTTGAAAGTGAAACAACCTTTTGCAATTTCAAAATCCAACTTACTGGTGCTCCTCCTGCTATCTTTATCACTTGCCATATCTGAATCAACATATCCTTGTAGAACAGTGTCTGAACCTCCAAAACATAATGCATGTGTAGAAGTACCTCTCAAATACCTGAGAATCCACTTTACTGCCTCCCAATGTTCTTTACCTGTATTTTTCATATACCTACTCACAACTCCCACTGCATGTGCAATATCTAGTCTTATGCAAACCATCGCATACATCAAGCTTCCAACTAGTGATGAATAAGGGACCCTAGACATGTATTCTATCTCCTCCTGTGTCTTAGGACACATTTCCTTAGTTAATTTGAAATGGTTGGCCAAAGGTGTACTGATTGGTTTTGCATTCTACATTCTAAACCTCTCCAACACCTTCTCTATGTACTCACCTTGAGACAATGTCAATTTGCGATTTTTCCTATCTCTTGTTATTCTGATACCAAGGATTTTCTTTGCAACACCCAAATCGTTCATCCCAAATGAATTAGCTAATTTCTTCTTGATCACATTTATATCTTTCATATTAGACCCTGCAACAAGCATGTTATCTACATACAATAGCAAGATAATATAGCTTTCATTTTCTAGCCTTTTAAAATAAATACAGTGATAGAATGACATCTACTATAACCTTGTTTTGTCATAAACATGTCAAACTTAAAATACCACTGCCTTGGAGCTTGCTTTAGGCCATACAAGCTCTTATTCAACCTGCATACCAAATTCTCCTTCCCTTTGACCTCATACCCCTGTGGTTGCTACATATAAATATCTTCCTCCAAATCCCCATGGAGAAAAGTTGTTTTTACATCTAATTGTTCAATATGAAAATCTTCTACTACCACAAGACTTAAAATAGTCCTAATTAAAGTCATTTTAACAACAATAGAAAATATTTCATCAAAATCTATACCTTTCTTTTGTGCAAACCCCTTTACAAAAAGTCTAGCCTCGTACCACTTTTTGTCTCCATCTTCTTCCTTCAACTTGTAAACCCATTTATTTTGTAATGCTCTTTTTCCTGCAAGAAATTGAACAAAATCCCAAGCCTGTTTATTTAATAGGGAATCCATTTCCTCTTTCATTCCTTGCTCTCACTTCTTTTTAGTGTCTACCTACATTACCTCTTCATAACATTTTGGTTCACTGGAATCAATCAACAATAAATAATACGATGAAGGAGAGTATCATTCAGGGAGTATACTTAACCTGGTAGATCTTCTAACAACACTTATAGGATTTTGAGGTATATGTTTCTCCTGTTGTTGTACATTTTGATATTTTGGTACCTTTGGAATTTTTTTTTCCAGTGATCTCATTAATCACTGTGTATTCTGGTTTTTATTTTTCTTGTTTCTTTCCCTACAAGTGATATTTGTACATGACCTTCTCATTGAATATGAAATCTCTACTCCTAATTATTTTGTGATTTTCATAATCCCATAAGCGATAACCAAAATCATTAACACCGTATCCAATAAAGGTACACTTCTTGGATTTTTCTTCAAGCTTTGTTATATTTTCTTTATCAATATGGGCAAATGCTTCACAACCGAAAGTCTTCAAAAAAGAATAGTTTACCTTTTTACTTGTCCATGCCTCCTCTGGAATTCTACCATCCAAAGAGCTTGAAGGTCCTTTGTTTATTAAGTAAACATCAGTATCCGCAACATCTGTCCAGAACTGTAAGGGCAAACCAACATGCAATCTCATACTCCTTGCACACTCCATGATTGTCCTATTCATCCTTTCTGACACACCATTTTCTTGTGGTGTTCCTGGAAATGTATTATGTCTATGAATCCCATGGTATGAACAGTAAGAATCAAACTCCTTGCTGCAATATTCACCTCCATTGTCTGATCTGAGACACTTCAACCTTTTTCCTGTCTCATTCTCAACCAAAGCTTTCCATTTCTTAAAAGTATCAAAAACATTAGATTTTTGTTGAATGCAATAAACCCAAGTTTTTCTATTTGCATCATCAATAAAAGTAACATAATAACGAGAGCCACCAATAGATGATACCTGTGTTGGTAACCATACATCTGTATGAACAAGCTCTAACCATTCATTCTTCTTTTCTTTTCTGACTCTGAGAAAATTGACTCTCTTATGTTTCTCATAAACACATTGCTCATAGAAATCCAAATCAATTTGTTTAAGATCTGGAAAAAAAATTCTTTTGTGAAGTATCTGCATCCCCTTCTCACTCATGTGTCCAAACCTATAATGCCACAGTGTTGTATCCACTCATGTAGAATCTAAAGAGATAGAAGATTCAGTATTACCAGTAGATAAATACAATGTACCTACCTTCTCTCCTTTTGTTATCACCAATGATCCTTTGGTGACCTTCCACACCTTATCTGTAAATATGGATACACAACCTTCACTTTCCAACTACCCTGTTGAAATTAGATTTTTCCTTAGATCTGGAACATTTCTTACCTCTTTCAAAAACCAGTGGTTTCCATTCCTTTGCTTTATTTTTACCTTTCCCATTCCAACAATTTTACATGGTGCATCATCACCCAAATGAACTTGTCCAAAATCACCTTGAACATAATCTAGAAAATGTTTCCTATGGGTGTGGCATGAAATGAAGCCCCTGAATATACTACCCAAGACTTAGAAATATTATCTATAGAAATAATCAAATCATCTTGTAACACATCACCTGTTACATTTGCTCCCTGATTTTTCTCCTGTTGTCCATCTCTTTGTTTATTTTGAGCTCTGTTGTCTTTCTTCAGATGTCCTTTCTTCCCACAATTCCATCATTCTATCTTTCCGAGTCTGGATTTGGATCTACCCTTCCTAGAATTCATGCGGTTCCTTGAGCCCTTTCCTCTATCATTTTTTCTTCCCCTGTTCTCCATGTTTAACGCATTACATGATGTATCACCTATGCTTTTCCGTCGCATTTCCTCACTAAGGATAACACCAACAACATCATCAAATTTTAATGTGTTTGAACTAGAGACAGAGTTACTTACAGCCATGACCAAGCCATTCCATCTTTCTGGAAATGAGAACAAGATTAGAAGAGCCTTGACCTCATCATCAAAGTCCACTTTTACAAAACTTAGTTGATTAGTAACGATATTAAATTCATTTAAATGATCTGAAACAGAACCACCTTTTGACATCTTCATATTAAATACTCTCTTCATTAGAAATACTTTATTGGATTCTGAGGGTTTTTCATACAGTTTATCCAATGTGTCCATCAACTCCTTCTTTGTGTTTTCTTTCAAAATATTGAAAGCCGTCGACGCTGCCAGGCTCAACCGTATCGTTCCTAGTGCCTTTCTGTCAAGAACCTCCCATTCTTCGTCCTTCATGGCCATCGACTTCTTTGATATTCCACCCAATGGTAGGAATAGATCCTTCTGATATAAATAATCTTCCATCTGCATATTCCATAACTGGTAGTTTTGGCCATTAAATTTATCAACCCTAAACTTTCCATCTTCCGCCATTTCTCCCACTCGAACCAGGAACCCTCTTTTTCTGCGAGTTACATTTCGATCTGATACCAGTTCTTAGAAAAAAAGGATCGCAGAGCAATAAAATAAAACAAATGCGAAAATAAAACACAGAATATACACAATACAATAGAAACACATATATATGTGGTTCACCCAGTGTGAGCTACGTCCACCAGCGAATTTTACAGGTCCTTCCTTTATTATTATCCAACAAATGAAGGGATTCAACCTACAACACACCCGATGTAACTTCCTCTACTTTCTCTCACATTCTCCACACAGAATACAATATTCACAATAATACATAGTTGTAATACATTTCCCTCATAAAAGAGGGTTTCCTTCTAGGGAAAAAAATCCTAACATAACTTCTACCGTCAGATATGTGACCTTATAATGAACAGTCCATATTTACTATGAAATTACAATATACATTTTCAAGGAAATGTTTCCTTTGGGGCCCCGCTTTCCCCCAAATCCCCCAGCCGAGGGGATAGCCCCCCCTGGATCTCGTGGGAGGGGCAATCCTCCCCTGCACTCCCCCACGTGGAGGAGTGTACATTCTTTCAGGATGTAAATTCTTCATGGGGTATAAACATGGTTGAAAACAAATACTTCTGAATCACGAAGATAAGCATGCTCCACAACCAACACAATTGTTGTCCCTTGACCAAGTTTTGGGAGATCCTTGGTTAAGTTTGACCTATTTTGGGACTTCGACAGCCTGTCGAAGGAGGAGCACAAGACAAAGAAAATATCACGAGATGTCGGCCCCTTTTTGTGTCCTTTTTGGGATTTGGGATTATGTAACGGGTATGGAAATGTCGGCCCATGGTTTTACCCATGTTTAGGCCTATTTTGTAAAGTATAAATAGATGTCTAGGCAATGTAAGGAGAGGCATATGCATATAGGCATATCTGTGTGATACCGAGCTAAGTGCTAGTGATCGATCTATGTGATCGAAGGATTGTAAGTGCTTTTTGCATACTATGTGAAGCTTGCAGAGCTGAGTGCAAGTGACTGTATAAGGCTTAGTGTTGTATCCTATCTCGGGGAAGGAGGATCTGTCGAGGTGCGCACATATCTCCTGTCCTATGCGGAGTAGGGTTTTGATGCTATGTGCCTGTAAGAATCTTGACTGGAGATAATAAATAAGAAGAGTTGGTGGACATGGCCCCAGGGTGGGGGTGAACCACGTATATGTTGTGTTGCTCTGCTTTATGCGATGTGTTTATGTGTTTATGTCTTTACTTGCTAAGTGATTTGATATAGATAGATAGTTATGTTTATTCTTTGTGCTAACGATGTATATGGATGTTAGATCTGAACTATGTGAATGTGCTTAGTGCTTGAATCTGATATATCTAATCTGCCTCTCTATGATAAGTGCTTAGATACATCAGATATGAATGAATGATGTGATGCTCTGTTTTATCTGCGGAGTAGATAATGGTTGAATATTGATGAATTGTCGGTGCTAAGTGCTCTGTTAAGTGTTAGAATCATAGATCTGTGTCCCAACTAAGGTTGCAGACATCTGAGTCCTGCAACCACCCCTGCCTCTACCTCGAGTGAGACTTCATCTGCTTTGCAGGTGTTGTTTAAAGGGTCGGTATTTAGGGTTTTGTTGGTGCGTTATTGTAGCATTGAACCCTGGGTCTGCCCCTGTGCCAACAAATGGTTCCATTGTCGGGACCTAAAACTGTGATTGCTAGGAACTGAGGAAGAAGAAGCTTTATGCAAAGCTCCGACCTGAAACTGTGAAAGCTCTGTGCGTAGATATGTTTCCCTAGTGTGCAACATTCCACTTGACCTGTGAAGCTCTATGCCAAGAAAAGAGGTAAGATATGGAAGCCCTGTGCTCTAATAAAGGTAAGAATAGTGAAAAGTTCTAAGATATGAAAGCTTTGTTCTCTGTAGAAGTAAGATAAGTGGAAATTTTTGTTTCAACAATATGGATCTAGGTATGTTTGATAGACTCTGTCCTAGCTTGAAAACTAGGGCACTAATAAATGAAAGAAGGTTTGACTTGTGTAGATCTGATAGGAATAGTGAAATATATGTTATACCTATGCATAGAAAGAATGTTTGGACTAACAAGTGGATGCAAGATCCTAGAAAGAAATGTTTGTAGGTTAGCTGCCATGCTCCTAGCGCGTAGTATAGGAAAGGTTGGGAATCATTTAAAAGAAAGAGAGGATTAACCCTCTATTACAGTTGCAGAAAACTGGGACATATTGATAAGGAATGACCTGGGAGAAGACCTAGTTGTATTTGTTGCAAAGCTATGGACCATGAAGTATTGGATTGCCCTAGAATGATTGTTATGCTTGAAGGAATGAACATGAGACAAGAAAACCCTAAGGCAGATCTAGAAACTAAGATTATGGCAGAACCCCAGAAAGAATCAGAGAAAGTATTGCTACAGATAAAAGACACCCTGAATGACCACCGACATGTCAGTTTATCAGAGATCTTCAAAGAAAAAGCATGCATAGAAGCAAGAATAAGAGAATTCGACATTGACTATGTTCTAGATGAGGAAACACAGGTGAATATCATGACATAAAGAACTTGGGAAGCTATAGGAAGGCCTGCTATGATTCCTTCATTAGGAAAAATAGGACTATTCAAAGGAAAGCTTCTAAACCTATGTGGAAATCTCACCCAGATATCTATGAATGCCAATGGGAATTCGACAGAAGATGATTTTGAGATTGTTAAATTTATTGAGAACAATGCCCCATTTACCATGTTACTAGGAAAACCTTGGATTGAAAGAGATCAGGCTAGAAGGAAGGAAGAAGAAGAATTTTTAGAGCAGAAGAAGCAAGAGTTAAAGGATTTCATGACTAGAACAGATTGAATCTATTTAACACCAGAGACCCGGATGTAAAAGTTGTAATAACACTAGAAGAACCACATAAGATTGAAGTACCTATTCCAGATAAAGAGGAAGTATCACCCTCGAATCTTAGGAAAAAAATTCAACAGGGCGAAGTAACTATGCCAAATGCAGATAAGAATCAAAATGGAAAAATAAATTCCGAGATGAAGCTCATTAGAAAGAAGGCCAGAAAGCTAAGTAAGAAGAGAGATAATATCGAAAAAGTTACAGAAGGTTCCAGAGGGAACTTCGCAGAGGGAGAATTTGAAAAATTGGAGCTTCGTCGGGATAACAGAACATCGTCACATGCCACTTCGCCAGGGTGAAGCAATATAGCCATTGGGAACAATATAACCGTTAGGCCGACCCTCCGAATAGGTAGCAAGGAATTTATGGTTCGCCACCAGACCATTGGACCGCGCCATAACAGACATAACAAAGTTAATGAAGGTTCCTCACATGTTGCAAGAGATCCGTTGCCAAGTTATCTATTTATCCCATCACACCATGCACCGAGAACACTTTTGCTAACCGTGAATCTGAGCCCGCAGACTCGTTGATTTTACACAATGATCATTGTGCTATTGTCGTCTATCCCATTGCAGTGTCTAAGTTACTCCTCAAACCCGAGATTTCCAACCCCGAGTGTGTATGTCATATGAGTTCATCACTGCAGAGAAAGTTGTCGAAGAAGTTCTCATCGACCTCATGCCTGAACAAGGAATGTCGATGTCTGCAGGTATAAAAGAGTCATCGACTAGAGGACTGCAAGCCTCTCCGTCTACTTCTTACGGAGCCGGATCATCCCGACCCTCAGCAGAAAAGAGACTGAAGCACAAAGAAGACCTAGCAAATGCGAAGCTGATTCCAACCATATTTCTCAATTACATCTCACCTCTGGCTGGCACAGTGAATCGTGATAGTGTGCCAAGATATTTCGAGTACACCATGGTGACTGCGTACCTCCCGAAGGGGATACGCACATTTCAAACAAACCAGGATAAGATTACAGCATTGAAGTTCAACGACTTCAACCTCGGAGATCACAAGATCTATGGTATGCTCGCCCCATATAAGTACCTAAATAGAACACAATGGAAGAACTCGAAGATAATTCCCCAGCCGTGGACAATGAACCTTGCACAATCCACCCTGCTAAATGTCATGAAGATCCCACACTTCGGAAGACACCAGGAAGTCAACGCATGTGTCAAGTTGCTACTGTCGTGTTACCATGGCGTCTACTTATGGCTATATCGCCGTATTATAGTTCACCCAATGCTGATCCACAGGATCACAGGACTGAGTATGCAAGGACATGACCCACAGGACTTTTATCCAAGAAAATCCGCAGATCGCACACTAGAACAAAAGATCAAGGATACATATGGCAATGTTGAGAAGGGAACAAGAGGCTACACAGTAGCTTCCATCCAGAGTGGCGCAGTGAACCTAGCATGTCAACTGATAGCTAGAAATTTAGTAAGGAAGAACTGACCTACACAGGTCATCGACTTTGTCATTGACCTCGCAGGGAAGTGCGTGGAAGGCCTACAAATGAACTGGGCGAAGTACCTAGTTAACCATTTGGAACTAGACTGTTGAGAAGCCCAGGATCAGGGTTATGAATTTAATTTTAGTTGGCTCCTGATCCTCATTTCATTTGTTGCATGGGAGATGTTGGAATGTGCGACCTTCCCAGACATAGAGTCGTTCGAACCACTTGCTGCGAAGTTTTCTACCCTTTGGTATTCAAGTGATATGAACAAACAGTGGCAGTTGAATGTTGTGTTTCATACATATTACCTCCAGCTAAAGAGAGCCATTGAAGCTGAGCCTCGCATGACTCTGAACACCTTACAAAGGTTCTGACCCCTAATGAAGTTCAACGCAGATCGACACTTCATCTGCAGCGCGAGCAGATGAACATAAAGAGAAGCCCCAGTCATAATATAAACTTATAGAAGAATATATTGAGGATATCACTAAGGAATGGTCCGCTGACTTCCTTATCCCCACCAACCCTGCAGAGATATCTGATCTTGACAGCCCAGAGGACACTCATAAAGAACGAAATACACCCAAGAAGACTGAGGAGGTCCAAAATTTAAGTAGCACCTCAGGAAATACTGCTTCAGTGTCACCTGACCAATGGGGTGATGACAAAGTAGAAGCTGAATAGAATCCAGGCAAAGTAACATCGCCCAGAAATGAGGTTGACCCCTTGAAGAAGAGGAAGGTTTCCCCCCCGAAACCTTCTTCCCGGAAGAAATCGAAAGCCACCATGTTCAAGATGCAGACTGTCCTCACCTCTGATGATTTTGACTTCATCATAGAAGCCCTGAACGATGCTTCACTGGAAATAGAATAGAAACAAGAAGCCAAGCACGAAGAAATATATGATAGAATTTGAGTCTAACTCTGAGGGGTATAGTAGGCCCTTCAATCCAACCACACAGTCTCCATTGTGCCCCTGACATTGGGAGAACCAGAGTAGGGAGATGAGTCAACCCAAATCCACAGACTAGTTGATACAGTCGAAACTCGCCTTTGACAAGCACAAGAAGAAACAGAACAAGCCACCCAGGCCTTGAAGCAAGTGCAAGGCGTACTCATAGAACAACGCAATGCTGCAGAACAGGAAAATATTGCTCTCCAAGTGAAGTTCAATGAAGAAAAAGCACAGATGCAATAAGGAAAAGAATAGTTGCTCACGAAGCAACTCGAAGTGAAAGAAGCAGTCAGCAGAGCACTTCGCTCTGTGACAGTCTTAGAAATAAAGGCAGAGGATCGAGTCATGAAGCAAGTAGAGCAGCTCGCAGAAGCTATCCAATAGCTACAACAATGCATAGAAGACTTAGATCTCCGCATAGTGCCCGAGACTCCATAGGATATAAGGGATAAAAGAGAATAAACTGCCCTGAGCACAGTTGAAAGGATACATTCCCTTGCCATGGAATGCAAGCAGCTGAGTAATCATAGTGCCTAGACGTATGAGAAACTCACTGAGAACCCATAATTGCAGGCACTGGAGTCACAGCTCCAGGAAGCAAAGAAACAAGAAGAGACAATACATGTGCAGTTGAAGCCCCTGTCAACTGTGGAAAGAATGAAGTGATCCCAAGAGAAGCGCACTGCCCAGTAGCAGATCCACACTATCCAGAGTAGAGTTATGGAAGTAACTCAGAGGCTCCAACCTGTACAATATAAGGCTTACCAATTGTTCACAGAGTTCGAAGGCCAAGGATAAAAACTCAAGCAAGTTGTCACTGCAGTTGAACATCGCCTGGAGGGACCTTTCAACGACGCAGTCATCCAAGAGATCGTTGAATAGGAGGTTGTGGCACAACAACAAGTCGAAGCAGCTTGAGCCATGCTTGAGGATTTCGAAGCAAAACTACCCAGATCAAAGTGACTCAGGATGAGTCACAAGTGAGTGTTGGGGGCCTGTTGGCCCTTGACCAAGTTTTGGGAGATCCTTGGTCAAGTTTGACCTAATTTGGGACTTCGAAAGCCTGTCGAAGGAGGAGCGCAAGACGAAGAAGAGATTGCGGGATCTCGACCCCTTTTTGGGTCCTTTTTGGGATTTGGGATTATGTAACGGGTATGGGAATGTCGACCCATGGGTTTACCCATGTTTATGCCTATTTTGTAAAGTATAAATAGATGTCTAGGCAATGTAAGGAGAGGCATATGCATATAGGCATATCTGTGTTATATCGGGCTAAGTGTTATTGATCAATCTATGTGATCGGAGGATTGTAAGTTCTTTGTGCATACTGTGTGAAGCTTGCAGAGCTAAGTGCAAGTGACTGTAGAAGGATTAGTGTTGTATCCTAGCTTGGGGAAGGAGGATCTGGTGAGGTGCGCACAGATATCATGTCCTATGTGAAGTAGGGTTTTGATGCTATGTGCCTGTAAGAAGATTGACTGAAGATAATAAAGAAGAAGAGTTGGTGGATGTAGCCCCAGGGTGGGGGTGAACCACATATGTGTTGTGTTGCTCTGCTTTATGCGATGTGTTGATGTGTTTATGTCTTTACTTGCTAAGTGCTTTGATATAGATAGATAGTTATGTTTATGCTTTGTGTTAACGATGTATGGATGTTAGATCTAGACTATGTGAATGTGCTTAGTGCTTGAATTTGCTAGATCTAATCTACCTCTCTATGATAAGTTCTTAGATACATCAGATCTGAATGAATGATGCGATGCTCTATTTTATCTACAGAGTAGATAATGGTTGAATATTGATTAACTGTCAGTGCTAAGCACTATGTTAAGTGTTAGAATCACATATCTGTGTCCCAACTTCTGTGTCCCAACTAAGGTTGCGGACATCTGAGTCCTGCAACCACCCCTGCCTCTACCTCAGGTGAGACTTCATCTTCTTCGCAGGTGTTGCCGAAAGGGTTGGTAGTTAGAGTTTTGTTGGTGCATTGTTGTAGCATTGAACCCTGGGTATGCCCTTGTGCCAACAAAAACTTTCATTTGTTAGCCATGATCATTCATTTATTGTTGACCATCTGACCTCCTTAAATGTTACTTATATGCAAGTGGTGTCCCCCTTGCCACAAGTTCATTATGTGACATCATTTCACATGCCTTCAATTGCTAATGAGAAGGATCCTCTCACTGTATCCTCATCTTCTTTTGATTTATTTCCAAAAATTGACATGGTCAGTCCCTCACCATGGACAATGCAGTCTATTCTCCCCCCTATTAATGAGAGTGAGTCTCTTGACATGTATTCCTTCCAAAGTGTTATTCTTGTGTCTAATGAATAACTATTGGAAGCCATGGTCAAGGTTATTGAGCATATTTATTTTCTTGTGTCAAGCTCGTTAAAAAATGAAACATAAGACTATGAGCATAGTTCTCTTTCCGAGACAAGCTCATTAAAAAATGAAACAGATACCCATGAGAATAGTTCATTGTTCATGTCAAGCTCGTTAAAAAATGAAACATACCCCTCTCTAATTGAGTTGAGTCTTCTATTAGATATAGTACTTGAACCTTCATTTCCTTTGCCTATGTCAATTGATACTCTTTCTTCCTCCCTCTCCGGTGAACATATTCTTATTAGTAACTATGAGTCTAATTGGGTACAAGATAAGAGTCAGTGGATGAAAAGAATCTTGGGGGGCATGTCTCCAACCTCTGAACATCATGATGGAGTTAAGCCACGAGATTTTTTCAATCATGTTGAGGGTAAAGTACTAACCTATGAACATCATGTTGGGAAGAAAACCTGCTAATGGGTATCACCTGAGCACAGTTTCCTTCTCGGTTTCAAGTTCGCATAATAATGAAACCAATCCCAAGAAAAAAAATTCTCTGTTTCAAGCTTATGTAAAAATGAAACCAACCCCGAGAATGGTTTCAATATTTGTTTCAATCTCATGTAAAAATGAAACCAATATTAGTCATAGCTCATTCTTTGCTTCAAGCTCATTTAAAAATGAAGCAGACACTCTAAACACAATTTCATTCTCTATTGCAAGCTCGTTAAAAAATGAAACAGATAACCATGAGCTTAGTCTTTGTTCTTTCTCATGCTCGTAAATACATGACAATAAGTTACCGAGTATATTTTTATCACTTTTTAGATCTCATAAAAACTATACGAAAAAATGAACTCTTTGGAATATCCTTTAAGCTCTTTTCAAACTCCCTAAACATTAAAAGATTTCTGAGAGAGCTTGTTTTCTTTCACACTCAAATGGATCTGAAAGGATGTGTATTCAGTGTAAGTTTACCCCTTTTTCGGACCGGATGGAATAATTATGAAAAATTTATACTCTAGTCCACATTGGCTAGAAGAGTTCTCCCTTGTATTCTTTTATCCTTTTTCGGAATCAAGAGACTAATTTTACGAAAAAGCATACCATTGGAGTCTTCTTCGTCTTTTAGACTCTCTAAACATGAAATGACAAATGAGAATTTACTTTCTTGGAATCGTTAAATCCATGAGATTGTATATGGAGTTTTCTTTCTAATATTTCTACACTCCTTAAATATTGAAAGGACCGTCGAACACCATTCTCCACCCCGAGCTCGAGAATTAAATCCACGGGTGAGAATATCGAGC
>SNQJ01S0008037.1:85169-109410 GCA_010110895.2 Picea sitchensis
GGGGGTTCCATCTATTCATATTCACAAATCAATGTCGTCCATTGAATCACCCTTGAACAATGCACTTGTTTTGCATCCATGTACAACAGTTGGGTTATCCATTGTCTCTTTGTCATTACCATCTCCATGAGTTCCCAACTCCGTCGAATGGTTACTCTTCCAATCCTCCCTGGAGAGTGTTTTGTTCATTAATGAGTCAATGTTTCCAAGTCAAGTTATTAGTCATGTTGTTTTGTTCAAGGGAAGTTAGCCCGTGTCGGCCATTTTCAGTCCTTTAGCCCATTCATCCCCGCCATCCCTGTGTCAGTTGTGATCTACCATTACACTCTTCACACCATCTACCTTTACATGTTTTGTGTTGATTGATGGGGGATACATCAAGGCCCTCCTTCGACGAATTTCATCTTTTCGACTCTATATCATTATCCAGGATTGAAATCTCGAAACCAGTTAGTACTCTAGGATTTGCAGACATTAGTGGAAGATTCCCTTGCATTTTAGTAGTGGGTTTACCTAATTGGCTCTTGTCGAATGAATATACAAGTGTTCAACTTCAACTAATTTATCCACACCCACTAGATTTTACTAGGTATATTGGGATCCATCATCATCATTGTTGGGTTCCATCGCGTCTGCTAACGGTATATATCAATGGCTGGTAATTGGACGGTTTCTACCATGCTCGACCTCAACTCATTTATTCACATGTCGTAGATTCATGCTGTTGGGATTTGGTAAAAATACCTTGGGTTGGGACCATTCATTCCTTGATCGCATTCCCTCCCAAGTTGTGATAGATTTAATCATGAGTACTTCAGAGATCACTCAAGCATTGAGTTCTCTCACTGACTTGTATCATGTGACATAGATCCACATTTGTACTTGGTCGTGGCTATGCTCTCATTGGTGACATGGATCCACAGTGTATTCTTTCATGTCCATGATCTAGTTACTTGCGTCATGCATGGATCCGTAGTGTATTCTTTGGCAGTTATGCTTAGTTTTTATTACCAGTCATTGGTATCCCGCCTCGGGGATGTTTTTATTTTGCAGGATCAATGATGGTTTCTTTCTAGGTTCCTTGACCAAAGCTCTATGATTTTGTTCGTAAAGTATTTTGGCCATTAGACACCTCTTATTTTGTTCATACAATTATTTTCCGCTTGATCACTTGATGTGAATCATCTAGGGGTTAGAAGTATGAAACGTTGAATTATACCATTTTCCCTTGACTTTACAACACCTTTTTTCCTGGTCACTAGTTTCCCCTTTACGTCCCGCGACCAAAAAGTTGTGGTCACTCCTTTTCCTCTTGCAAAGGGCAACCGGTCACTCCCTACAAGAATGTAGGGGAGACCGGGTCTATTACTCCCCATTTAGGATTGGTTCGGGAGATGAGATTTGTTATCCCCATTTTGGGGGATAACTAAGGAGATTATTTCTTGAGGCCCTCAGGTTGCAGATATGGAGTGTCGAGAGACTACATGACCAACAATGTCTACTTGCACAGATGGAGACCCTTCTCACCACCACACAAGTCAGTATTTTCAGGACGACATCCGCCACACTTGTTGGCTTCTAGAAGGAAATGGTCCTTGATCCATGAGGTACAAGTCAGGTATTATGGTGAGTGTCATTTCAATATTTGAGGCATTTGAGTATGTTGTATATTAGACTACTTTAGATTTCATGAAATATGCTTGGACATTATGCTTTTTGCCTTGTTTCACCTTGGTGGTTGACATTATTCCTTAGTAAGTGGTCTTCCTCGGGAATGGGTTTACTACTTGGAAATCGCTTGAAGAGCCATCATACCGCTCTCGACTGTACTTACCACTTTTCATCACTTAAACCCCTCATTTCCTTATCTCTTGGGATTTTAGGGTGTATTGACCCAATAAGGGGTTTTCCCTCATTCTATGGGAAGAATGGGTTGAAGGCCCATAGGGATTGTTGTTTGGTAAAAGATAAATTCCTACTTATAAACCTTCCATATGCTTCGCCTAGGGCTCACCCAAGAAAGTAATGAAACGATTATATTTGAGAAAAGGGGGACCCAAAAGAATAATGGTTATGAATTATTAAAGGGTTAGTTGGAGGATATGAGATCTCATCATGAGTCAGACTATCATGATCATGGATATCTAGTGGTATGATATTACCATCATCTAGTCAACAAGCCAGGGTAATTCCTCTCAGTTGCATGGATGAGAGAAAGGATCATGAACCAACATTCTCATTTCCGCTAGGTATTTTTGAGTGACATTGTCATTATTTGGACACCACGCTAGGACATTGTCCTTTAAATTGTCCTTAAATTATGAAAGAAACAAAGAATGGAAAAATGATGGGCTTGGAAAAATTGCACTGCAAACGAAGGTGCCACACACCCTTTACAAAGGAACCCATGAATGAGACACTAAAACCCCTTGTATTTCATGAGCCCCATGCCCATTGAGTCTTGATCCTTAACCACTCCGTCCACTTTACATGGTTTAGAGAGGGATCTCTTGGAAACACTCCTTGACCTAGGGAAAGATCTACCCAATAGGACACCTCGTCAACCCTCCCATATCTAAGCTTGGAAAGTTGCATAATGACTTTGAGCACTTAATTGTTTAACAGGGTAATCTTTGATGCACATTATTAGGTGGATCATTTATTGACTTGATTTACTTATCATGATATTTTGACTTGAGATCCTTGGAGGGTGTGCTTATTCGTCTTTGCAGGACCTATTTGGTGGACATTTTTGGAGGAACAAGCCTAGCTTAGGATTCCATGTGGCTTGAATTCCACATGTGGATTCTAAGGGCCCGCATGTCGAATGAGAGAGACATATCATCATATGCCTAGAATACATGGTGGATGACATAATTTATCCATCACATGCCAAACATTTTGCTTGGGAGAGGAAAAATGTCACCCTTGGAGGCATGGCGTCATAAATAGATTCGCCAGTTCTGTTACGAATGAATTTATCTTATAGCTAGGGTGGAATTTTAACAGATCAGATTCAAAAAATAGTACAATTCAATCTCTAATATTAGTCAACAATATATTTTCTATAATTATCATTTAGTTACAAGGGGTACCTACCTGGTCCTAATGGCTACTTGGAGACGAATCCCTCAAAGTTGATCCTTGATCCACTTTTTGCTTTCTCCAATCCAAGCTTCAGACCTGAACACAAGAAGCCAAGAAACCTTTCTCAAACCAAATAGAAGAAAATAAAATCGTAGTATCTAACTTAACTAACCAACCAAGAAACTTAGAATTGTAACCAAACAATGAAATAGATCAAATAATGAACATTAACACACAATTTGGGGGAGATAAAGAAGAGAGATATTCATTTTCAATTAAGTGAACAATCGATCCAGATTTTATGAGCAGAATGAAATGAGTACAAATTATTAAAATATGTTTAACACATAATAACAAAGATACAGTGAAATTGGTTTTCTATTCAGTAAGGAAATAAGCTAAAACTATAAAATGTAGCGGAAACAAATCTTGTTGTAATGGTGGCGACTTATCTTTGAGAAGATATGTGACAGTTGCACTCATTCGCAAGAAGATGATTACAATGAGGCTTTGAAGGCCTTTTTTACAATAAACAAGAATGTCAAAAACTCTAGAAATCCAAAAACCTAACCCTAGGAGATGAAGCACCAAAAGTCATGTGGGCCCGTTTGGGTAAGTTAGTACATCAACTTCCTAGGGTCGTAACTTTTGCATATGATCTTTGTTTTAGGCACACGATAGCCCGTTGGAAAGGTATAACCGAGAAAAACGATTTTTGATTGGACAGGTTATTTCCTCCAATAGTCATATGGGCCCCAAATCCCCAAAAAAACTTCGTATAGGGCCTCAAAACGACCCCAAAAGTTTGGAACCCAAAAAAATAGCCAAGGTGAAAAACCATTTTTTGAGTCAGAGGAATAGGTGGGTGGACACCGATATCCACATGGATCAATCCTCCCTCCTTAGGAATAAATGGTCTCGATTGTGTTGATTTCTCCCATCAGATGAAGAAATTTATGTTGAATTTGGCCCCAAGTGAGCCACTTGCCTTGGTGCAGGAGCTTCCTTGCTTTGATGACTCAATAAAGATGGATCCTTTGCTGTCGAGTACCCTTGATTTGTGTGTCCACAATCTGATCACTGGATTCTTGTTGCATGTAGTTAGGGTTGAGCTCTGTTGGTGTCAATTGCTCTATTATCTCTGAGGTGTCCAATAATGGTGGGAAATATGGTCGAAGGAGAGCCATGTTGAAGAATGGGTGCAGGCCAAGGAAAGGGGGGGTGTTGAGCTCAAAAGAATTGTCACCCACAGCTTTGGTGATGGTGTATGACCCATAACAGAGTGGGAGGAGCTTCTGATTGGGACCTGCAAGGCGTTCTTTCTACAAGTGCAACCAAACTTTGTCTCCCACCTAAAACTTATGTGGCACCCGATGTTGATCATGGCACTACTTGTACTTGGCATTAAACTTCTGTAGAATATCCTGAACATTTTGGCGGATGTGTTGGATCTGCTCAATGAACCAGGTGGCTTTTTCAGCTTCTAGTGGAGTAGGGGATGAGTCGGTCGAGGTGGTCGCCAGGGGTAGTGAAACATCCATAGGGCCCAATGGTTGGACTCTCACCCCCACCTGAAAGGGGTTGTGGCCAGTCGAGCTATGTAGGGCTTGATTGTAGATATGTTGGACATAGTTAAGACTCTCATCCCATGTGTGGGGGTGTTTTTAATTGTACATGTGCATGATATGTACGATCATTCAATTGATGACCTCAGTTTGGCCATCTGTCTGGGGGTGGAAGGTAGTGGATTTGGTGAGCTTGGTATCCAACAATGACTGGAGGCTCGACCAAAATGTGTTGAGGAACTAACTGTCACGGTCTAAGATAATGGTTTGTGGGATCCCAAAATGTACCCATACTTGTTCAAAGAAGAGCTTGGCAGTGGCTTCTATTGTGATGTTCTTATTGCAAGCGACTAGAATCACCATCTTGGAAAAGTGATCAACAACCAAAAAAACACAGTCATTTCCCCTCTTGGTGGATGGGAGGTCGGACATTTAGTCCATTGAGATGGATTCCCATGGCCTGTCAGGAATAGGCAGAGGGGTGTACATGCCCTGTTTCTTAATGGTCAGTTTGGAAATAGTGCAGGCGGTGCAGGACCTGATATACTTGTTGACATCCTGTCGAAGTTTCAGCCAGTATAAATGTTTCTACAACACTGCCACTGTCTTCTCGACGCCAAAGTGTCATGCCACCCAACTGTAGTGAGCTTCCCACATCAGCTTCACGTGCACGCTTGATGGAACACAGATATGGCCCTGATGGAACAACAATTTGTCCTGAAGATGGAAATTAGCGACCACTGAGTCGGCGCCCAACATTTGGTACGTGGTGGAGAAGTCAGGGTATGTCTCGTAGAGTTGGGGCCATCTGGAGGTCTCATGGATGTAAGAGTATAGCACCGTGGTGAGTGTCACGAATGGAGGTTGGCTAAGGCAATCAACAACACTATTGGTACTTATTGTTTTATACTTGATGTTGAGGTGGAACTGTTGTAAGTATGTGGACCACTTCTAATGGCGGTCATTCTTCAATTTTCCTTGGGTCTGCATGAACTGTAGTGGCTTGTGATCAGTGTGGATGATTGTCTCCTTCCCAAGAATGTAATGTCTCCACTGGCGGCAAGCTTGCACAATGGAGTACATTTATTTTTCATAAGTAAGGTACTTACAGACAACATATGATAGTGTCTCACTATGATATGCCACGAGGTGGCCATTTTGAGTGAGAACGACACCCACAACATAGTCTGAAGCATTTGTCTCAATCTCAAAGGGATGTTGCAAGTCCGGTAATGAAAGTACTGGGCATGAGTATAAATGCTTCTTCAAGTCATCGAAGGATTGTTGTTGGGACAATCCCCACACAAATTTTTCCTTACCGCCACCCCTGGTTACTTGGTTGAGGGCCAATGTGATATGAGAGAATCCCAACATGAACCTGCGATAGAAATTGGCAAGGCCCAAGAAGCCATGAATTTCAGTGAGTGTGGTTGGGACTGATCAATCATGGATGACCTGGAACTTGGCTACATCCACATGCATACCATGTTTATCAACGATTTAGCCTAAGTAATGGACCATGTCCATGCCGAAGGAGCATTTTTCCAAGTTTGCATATATTTTTTGTTGCCGCAGGGTGTGCAAAACCTGTTGAATATGTTGCAAGTGTTCCTCCCAAGTCTTGTTGTAGATGAGGATGTCATCCAGATACACCACTACAAAAGTATTGGTGAAATGTCATAGAATATCATCCATCATCCTCATAAAAGTTACTGGAGCATTTGTCAAACCAAAGGGCATGACCAACCATTCAAAAAGACCTTCTTTTGACTTGAAGGCGGTCTTCCATACATCTATATGTTCTATTGGGACCTGGTGGTAGCCAGACTTCAGATGAATCTTACTAAATTATTTGTCCCCCGTGAGCTTATCAAGGAGGTCGTTGATTCGTGGAATCAAGTACCGGTTTTGGACTGTGATTTTATTCAGGGCCAGATAATCAATGCAGAGTCGCCAGGTCTCGTCTTTCTTCTGCACCAGCACAATTGGGCTCCCACAAGGCAATGAGCTAGGAGGGATTTTCCCCTTGTGGAGTAGTTCTTGGATCTGCCTCTTGATCTCCTCATTTTCTAACAGAGAGCGGCGGTAGATTGGCCCATTGGGTAGCGATGCACTTGGGGTTAGATCGATGGGATGATTGACCTGGAAGTGCAGAGGTACCCCGGTAGGAGAGGAGAATATATCTGAGTATTCTTCCACGACCTTATCCAATTGATTATGTTGTGTGGAGAGATCGGTCGCAGAGGTTGTGGATGTGGTTGTGATATTTCGCTCACTCTGAGAGTGAATCACGAAGAAGACAAATTTCTCGGTCTGAGAGATGACCTTCCTGCATTGCTTGGAAGATATAAAGGAAATAGAACTAGGAGGGACTGGCTCAGGTATCCTGTACAATTTCTTTTCAAAGTAACAATAACACTACGAGGCCTAGATTCATATACAACATGAAGTTTCCATAAATAAGGTTGGCCAAAAATAAAATTACAAACTTCAAGAAGAGAAACATCACACAATACCTCGTCTTTGAAGGGCTTGATGTCATACGACAGTCGGCACTGTTGACTGAAGCGAAGATCGGTTCCTTCGACGAGCCATCCAATGGTGTAGGGTTGTGGGTGCGGTGTTGTCGGTAGGGCCAAGAGCTTGATGATCTATGATAATATGAGGTTCTTTTGGCTACCTCTATCGATGAGGAAGTGCAGCAGGGTGCCATTTACCCACATCTATGAATGGAAGAGGCACTCGCCTTATTCTGGCTCGTCTGGTTCACAGGTTGGAGCTTTGTAGTAGAAATTGTGGCACTCGGTTCCACGTCGATGATCTATCTTCCCCTTTATGGTTCTCACTCAGAGTCAGAACCCACATTTGATTCAGAGGATTTCACTTCGACCATCACCGACTGATTTGAGCGGCAATCAACAGTGTTATGCCAAGGGCTCTTATGGAAGTCGCACCACTTCCCGGTATATTTATCTATCTTTCCGGTGTCCTTCTTTGCTTGCGGCTTGGACTGGTTGTCCTGATACTATCCATATTTGCTATGTATGTTTTTCTATGATTTGGAGCCTCCCTTTCCTGCATTTTGCTGTAAGGGGTTCCCAGGCCCAAATTGCCGCGTCTTTTGTTTGAGCTTTTTCTCGATTTTGACGACATATCGGTAGGCTGCACCCAAGGATGAGATGTCTATAAAATCCATTTCGGTCTGGATGTATCTATGCAGGGCACCGCAATACTTGAGCACCATATGTCGCTCTGAATATTTGATACCCAGCTTGGTGTGAAAGGTATGGAAGACATTTGTGAACTCTGGCACTGCTTGGTCTATTTCTTGTCGCAGTGTGGTCCATTTGGTATACAAGTCGACATAACTTTCGAGAGGGTAGTATTTTTCCTTAATAAAATCCTTGAAGGATTCCCAGGTGGTCGTGACTGTAAATAATGAGGGTTCCTCTGTTTCCTTTTTCTTACAGAAAGTTTCCCACCAATATTTGACATGGGGAACGGATTTTAGGAGCGCAAAAGTAATCTTTTTTGTATTCGAAAAGTTATGGACAGAAAAATACCCTTATTGTAGATTCAATGACTTGTCTACAACATCTGCATCTATCTGACCTTCAAATATAGGAATATTTAAGTTGATTTGTACCTTGAAGGGGGCGACACCTCCGCTCGAGGAAGATGTGTTACCTGTTGGTAGCCACCGAAGGATTTGCGCGAAACTATCCATCATCTCGTTCCTCTGTTGCGTGAGGGATTCCTCAAGAAACATTTTGAAAGGATGTCATGTCTCATCATCTTTCTTTTCTCCTGCCATGAGAGGTCGCTTGGGCGTGCGAGAGATTTTTTCCTCAAGAGAAACAAGCTCGAGACCCAATTCTTTGTACCTTGACCTCGTTGGGGACATGCATTAAGACGACAAGGATCTGACCACTCTGATACCACTGATTCAGATTTTATGAGCAGAACGAAATGAATAAATATTATTAAAATATGCTTAACACAGAATAACAGAGATACAGTAAAACTGGTTTTCTATTCAATAAGGAAATAAGTTGAAACTATAAAATGCAGCGGAAAACAAGCTTGTTGGAATGGTGGCGGCTTATCTCTGAGAAAAGATGTGACGGTTGCGCTCATTCACAAGAAGATAATTAAAATGAGGCTCTAAAGGCCTTTTTTACAATAAACAGGAATGTCGAAAACCCTAGACATCCAAAAACCTAACCCTAGGAGATGAAGCGCCAAAAGTCATGTGGGCCTCGTTTTGGTAAGTTAGTACATCAACTTCTAGGGGTCGTAACGTTTGCATACGATATCTATTTTAAGCGAATGATAGCCCGTTGGAAAGGTATAACCGAGAAGAACGATTTTTGGATAGAAAAGGTTAGTGCCCTTGGCAGTCACTTGGGCCCAAAAACCCAAAAAACGTTGTTTAGGGCCTCAAAATGGCCCCAGAAGTTTGGAACCCGAAAAACTGCCAAGGTGGAAAACCATTTTCGAGCCAGTGGAATAGGTGGATGGCCATTGATATCCACTTGGATCAATCCTCCATCCTTAGGAAGAAATGGTCTCCATTACGTTGAGTTCCGCCATCATATGAGGAAATTTTTGTTGAATTTGGCCCCGAGTGAGCCACTTGCCTTGGTGCAAGAGTTGCCCTGATTTGACGACTCGATAAAGTTGGATCATTTGTTGTCGAGTGAACTTGATATGTGTGTCCACAATATGATTACTGAATGCCTACTGCATGCAGTCATGGTTTAGCTCTGTTGGTTTCAAGTGCTCTGCTATCTCTGAGGTGTCCAATAATGGTGTGAAATATGGTCGAAGGAGAGCCACGTACAAGACTAGGTGCAGGCCAAGGAAAGGGGGAGTGTTGAGATCAAAAGCATTGTCACTCATAGCCTTGGTGATGGTGTATGGCCCATAACAGAGTGGGAAGAGATTCTGTTTGGGCCCTGTAATTCGTTATTTCTGCAAGTACAACCAAACTTTGTCGCCCACCTGAAACTCATGCAACACCCGATGTTGATCATGGAACTACTTATACTTGCCATTAGAATATATTGAACCTATTTGTGGATGAGTTGGATACGCTCAATAAACCAGGTGGCTTTGTCATCTTCTGGTGGAGCAAAGGACAATTCGGTCGAGGTGGTCGCCAGGGCTAGTGCAACATCCATGGGGCCCAATGGTTGGAATCCCACCTCCACCTAAAAGGGGTTGTGGCTAGTCGAGCTATGCAGGGCTCGGCTGTAGCTATGTTGGACATAGGGAAGACTCTCATCCCATGTGTGGGGGTGTTTTGAATTGTACACGCGCAGGATATGTATGATCATCCGATTGATGACCTCAGTTTGGCCATCTATCTAGGGGTTGAAGGCAGTGGATTTTGTGAGCTTAGTATCCAGCAGTGACCATAGGCTCGACCAGAATGTGCCAAGGAACCGAATGTCATGGTATGAGATAATGGTTTTTTGGATCCCAAAATGTACCCATACTCGTTCAAAGAATATCTTGGCAGTGGCTTCTGCTGTGATGTTCTTCTTGCAAGCAGCTAGAATCACCATCTTGGAAAAGTGATCAACAACCACAAAAACATAGTCGTTTCACCTCATGGTGGATGGGAGGCCCGACATGTATTCCATTGAGATGGATTCCCACAGCCTTTCAAGAGTAGGAAAAGGGGTGTACATGCCTTGTTTCTTAGTGGTTGGTTGGACAATAGCATAGGCGGTGCAGGACCCGATATACTTGCCTACACCCTGTCAAAGTTTCGGCCAGTACAAATGTTTTTGTAGCACTGCCACTGTCTTTTCGATGTCGAAGTGTCCTGCCACCTGAATATAGTGAGCTTCCCAAATCATCTTTGTGCACTCACTTGATGGAACACAGAGATGACCCAAATGGCACAACATCCCGTCTTGAAGATGGAAATTAGCAACCATTGAGTTGTCTCCCAACATTTGGTAGGTGGTGGAGAAGTTAGGGTATGTCTCGTAGAGTTGGGGCCATCTAGAGGTCTCATGGCCACAAGAGTCTAGTACCGTGGTGAGTGCTGCGACTGCAACTCGGTTGGTACTTCCTATTTTATAATTGATGCTCAGGTGGAACTATTGTAAGTATGTGGACCACTTCTGATGGCAGTCATTGTGCAATTTTCCTTGGGTTTGCATGAACTGTAGTGGCTTGTGATCAGTGTGGATGATTGTCTCCTTCCCAAGAATGTAATCTCTCCACATGCGGCAAGCTTGCACAATGGAGTACATTTGTTTTTCGTAAGTAGGGTACTTACGGACATCATCTGATAGTGTCTCACTATGATATGCCACGGGGTGGCCGTGTTGAGTGAGCATGGTGCCCACAACATAGTCTAAAGCATCTGTCTTGATCTCAAAGGGATGTTGTAGGTCCAGTAATGAAATTACTAGGGATGAGCACAAACACTTCTTCAAGTCATCGAAGGTGTTGTCACAAGAGTTGGTTCTAGGATGTAATAGAGTCAAGCCTTAGCACATTTTAAATGAAATAAATTTTGTCACTCGGACTTGACTTGGGTTGCATGCAAGTAAATTTCGAGATAACCTCGAACCACGTTTGATTGGAAACTACCCCTTCCAACCCGAGAGGGATCTCTCGAAAATATATCACAATAGGATATTCAATAAGCTTAACAGTGTGCAGATCTGTGGGTAACATAAACTTTTAGGTTTTTAGGGTTGATGGGTTGGACCAGAAAGTAGTCCATTGGGCATGGAGTCAAATGATCAAGAAAGTAATAAGAGTGTTTCGGCACAGGAAATCCATGGAGCAGAGGCAAGATAGAAGTTGATTACAGAGGGGAGGATTTATAAAAAGTATGGCAGCAGAATAAAGAGAAAACATATCAAAATGAAAGGAGCACTTAGCAATGAGTGAATTCCAAGCATAAATCAGTGGAAAGAGATAGTTGGGACAAAGCATCTAGCAAGGATGAATTCAGAACCTTCATATCTCTACAAGAAACAACCTATAACCTGACCAGCAACAGAGAATCTAACAAATGGACGAATTCCATTACAAACACAGTTACAAATCGGGAAGAAAATGGAAATAAAACCAAGTGAAATGATGTGAAAACGAAGCAATAAGACATTCTCTACAAACAAAATCACAAGAATCTCTTATATAGATCGAAAATGCTCTGCACTCTTTTATTAAACATGTAAACAAGTGCTACATCCCAGGACTACTACTCCTCTCTACTCTCATTTTAAAAATATGCCTCATATATGTATTGAGGTCGAAATCCTCTCTAATCTAAAAGATAACAGCAGTTACAACCAATTCTTGAAACTTTCTGCCATAGAAAATGGGCCAAACTGTTGAAAACCAGGGTTGCGGTTATGGCTCTGTATCTCTCGAATAGTGAAAACTGTGTATAAAACGAAAAAATATTTTGTGCATCTATTTATTCCGAGCAATAACCTCTCTCAGTTCCCTGATACCCCTTTTCATTTTTACCAAATCTGCATTTAAAAAACATGTGTCAAAACAGGAAAATATGAAATCCGAAAATTAGGGCTCGGAGATGGATTTGATTCTCCCAATATATGACACCTGTAGGAAAACTGAAACAGGCTAATGATATATGATGTGTTAGGCACAAAATCCTCCAATTGTTTCTCAAAATGATACTCCAGTTGCTCAGAATCCTCATTTGAAAATGATGACTCAGCACAATAAAAACGCCATATTTCTTCAATCGAACCTCATCTTGCGGGGGACTTTAGACTGCCTTACCAAGATCAAAATAAAATTCTGAAGAGACCAATGGACAAATTAGGATTTTTATATGTCGATCAACTATTCAAACGCGAAATACGACCTCTCCACGACTGAGAAAATTGTGTTTTTCTAAAGCAGTTTTGCATATGACTGGAGTCCCGATTTCAGGTTTTCGAGATTTAGGGAAACGAAGCAGTGGTTATTAAAATATTCACGTCGGCCAAATCCCTGATGGCCAAATCCCCGAAATAGATTTCGGCTTTTACATTGCACTCTTTCAGGCCTTCGGGTTTCAGGTATCATGTCCTCAAGAGTTATGACATGCAAGGAATCCTGAATCTCGAAATCGCGATGGGATTAATTAGACGATAATCATTTGTTTTAATCTCTTAATTAATAACGGTTAGCAATTAATCTTTAACCTTTCATGGATTTAAGTGTCGAGACTTCGATAATACTTGACGTGAGAAATCCTGAATCGTGAAATTGCAATGAGATTTATTAACGTTAATCTTTCTTAATCTTTATTTGACCCGGCTTATCCTTTAATACTTTAGTGAATTTGGGGATCGGGGTTGTAGTTATTAATATATCTACGTCATCCAAATCCTCGACGGAAAAAAAAAAAAACACAGACTCGTGAGTTTTTTCTCCATGTGGATTAATGCTCGGTGTATCCATTCGTTCCACTTCCAATGCTTCCATTCATTCTCCTAAGTGATCGAAAGCCAAAATTTTAATATTTATTACAACAGAGGCTCCATCTAGGGATGGTTCTTTCCTGCAAAGTGCTAAGAACAGTAGACCACATGCCTTCATCCATTGGGCGACCTGAAATCATCCTTATCAAACTCTGAACTCTGTCGCTTTACTTGCACCTTTCCGAAATGAAAAACTGCTTATGCATTAATTGGGCTATAGAGTCGTAATGCTTTAAACAAAACCATACTGGATTCGAAACTAAACCGGAAACATACTGAAAACCACTATTGTACTCTAGTGCTCAATGTCAAGCTTATTTATATACATCACCTACTCTAACCGATATCACTGCTTTGTTCAAGTATAGGAAAACTTCCAAATCAACCAAGTGAGTATCCAACTAACAAACTTAATTATACTTCCATCTTTGAGCAAAAGGATGACAGGAGTAGCTGCAAATTTCAAAACATGCCCTGGGAGCAAGTACTCACAGTTTTGAAATTCAGACTTCAAGAAGTTGAAAATAAAAAATTCAGTCCCCCATTTTGACTCCATATAAACTGCCAATGTATCGTAGAAGGGAAGAGATATACCAATTTCACAATTAATCCATACTTCCTCCTATTGGGAAAGCTGTCTGAAATGTTTTTGCACACTTTGTCCACTGCTGATTTTTTCTTCCACTGGTGCAAAAATGTTGCATTGAAACTTACTGGTATGTTGCTCAATGGTTGCTAAACAGGGAGGAGAGATCAATTGTTTCAGTAACCCCTCCTTATGTCCTTGACCTGTTGTCCAAAGATCTTCTTGGTAGCTTTCATACATAGGCTGATCTTTTTCATGATGTTGTTGATTGCTTTCCTGTTGAACCAAAGTTTCTTGTTGCTCATCATCTTCAGAAACACTTTCATCACATTCATCAAACAAAGGAGGACTTTTGTAAATTTCCGTGTGTGTTGAAAAATAAATTTGTTCTTATTGTTCTTCTGAATATTCATCATAAACAGGTTCATCGGATAACTCAGGAGTGTCATCAGTCAGACAAATGCTAGGAATATCAACTGTGAAACTATCTATCTCAGATACACACTCCTCCAAATCATAGTTTAAAGCATCTTCGAACAACAAACATTCTTCAAGGTTATTAAACATGAAAACCCTATCTTCTTCATGAAACAAAACAGTGTCTACAAGATGATCCTCTGGCCAGAAATCATCATCATAAATTGGTTTACTAACTTCCTCTAAAGTTCCATGGCTATCATGATTTAAACTTAGATTTTCATTTTCAGTAATAGAAAAAGTTTCACTCACATGTTCAAGACTATGTGAATGTTGCAGATCTATGTAAGCAAGGGTTACAACATGACTGTTCAGGAGAAGATCTATCCCACCCCCACCTGAAAGGGGTTGTGGCCAGTAAAGCTATGCAGGGCTCGGTTGTAGCTATGTTGGACATAAGGAAGACTCACATCCCATGTTCGGGGGTGTTTTGAGGTGTACATGCATAGGATATGTACGATCATCCGATTGGCGACCTCAGTTTGGTCATTTGTCTAGGGGTGGAAGGCTATGGATTTGGTGAGCTTGGTATCCAGCAGTGACCAAAGGCTCGACCAGAATGTGTTGAGGAATTGATAGTCACGGTCTAAGATAATGGTTTGTGGGATCCCAAAATGTACCCATAATCATTCAAAGAAGAGCTTGGCAGTGGCTTCTACTGTGATGTTCTTCTTGCAGGCTGCTAGAATCGCCATCTTGGAAAAGCGATCAACAACCACAAAAACACAGTCATTTCCCCTCTTGGTGGATGGGAGGCCCGACATGTAGTTAATTGAGATGGATTACCATGGCCTTTTAGGAGTAGGCAGAGGGGTGTACAAGACCTGATTCTTAGTGGTCGGTTTGGCAATAGTGCAGGTGCTACAAGACCTGATATACTTGTCGACATCCTCTCGAAGTTTCATCCAGTAGAAATGTTTCTGCAACACTGCTATTGTCTTTTCAACGCCAAAGTGTCCTACCACCCGACTGTAGTGAGATTCCAAAATAAACTTTGTGCACTCGCTTGATAGAACATAGAGATGGGTCAGATGGCACAATAGGTCGTCCTGAAGATGGAAATTAGTGACCACTGAGTTGGCGCCCAACATTTGGTAGGTGGTGGAGAAGTCAGGGTCTGTCTCATAGAGTTGGGGCCATCTAGAGGTCTCGTGGCCATAAGAGTCTAGCACTGTGGTGAGTGTTGTGACTGGGGGTCGGCTGAGGAAATCAACAACTCGGTTGGTACTTCCTGTTTTATACTTAATGTTGAGGTGGAATTGTTGTAAGTATGTGGACCACTTATGATGGCGTTCATTCTAAAAGTTTCCTTGGGTCTGCATGAGCTATAGTGGCTTGTGATCAGTTTGGATGATTGTCTCCTTCCCAACAATGTAATATCTCCATTGGCAGTAAGCTTGCACAATGGAGTAAATTTATTTGTCGTAAGTAGGGTACTTATGGACAACATCTGATAGTGCCTTACTATGATATTACATGGGGTGGTCGTGTTGAGTGAGAACGACGCCCACAACATAGTCTGAAGCATCTGTCTCGATCTCAAAGGGATGTTGTAGGTACGGTAATGAAAGTATTGGGGATGAGAAAAAATGTTTCTTCAAGTCATCGAAGTCTTGTTGTTGGGACAGGTGTCACACAATTTTTTCTTTACCGCCACCCCTGGTTACTTGGCCGAGGGCCCATGCGATATGAGAGAATCCCAACATGAACCTGTGATAGAAATTGGAGAGGCCTAAGAAGCTCTAAAGTTCAGTGAGTGTGGTTGGGGCTGGCCAGTCATGGATGACCTTGATCTTGGTTGGATCCACATGCACACCATGTTGATCAACGATGTAGCCTAAGTAATGGACCCTGTCCATGTCGAAGGAGCATTTTTCCAAGTTTTCATATAGTTTGTACTGTTGCAGGATGTGCAGAACCTTCTCAATATGTTGCAAGTGTTCCACCTAAGTCTTGTTGTAGATGAGGATGTCATCCAGATACACAACTAAAAAAGTATTGGTGAAAGGTTGTAGTATATCATCCTTCATCCTCATAAAATTTGTTGGAGCATTTTTCAAACCAAAGGGCATGACCAGCCATTCAAAAAGACCTTCTTTTGACTTGAAGTTGGTTTTCCATACATTTTCCTATTCTATTGGGACCTGGTGGTAGCTAGACTTCAAATCAATCTTACTAAAGTATTTGGCCCTCATGAGTTGATAAAGGTGGTCGTCGATTCGAGGAATCGGGTATCGATTTCGGACTGTGATTTTATTCAGGGCCTGATAATCAATGCAGAGTCGCAGGTCTCATCTTTCTTCTGCACCAACACGATTGGTCTCCCACAAGGCAATTAGTTCGGATGAATGTGCCCCTTATGGATGAGTTCTTGGATCTGCCTCTTGATCTCCTCATTTTCTAATAGAGAGCGGCAGTAGATTGACCCATTGGGTAGCGGTGCCCCTGGGGTTAGATCGATGCGATGCTTGACCTGGAAGTGCAGAGGTACCCTGGTAGGAGAGGAGATGATATCTGAGTAGTCTTCCACGACCTTATCCACTTGATTTTGTTGTGTGGAGAGATCGGTCGCAGAGGCCCTGGATGTGGCTGCAATATTTCTCTCACTCTAAGAGCGAATCACGAAGAAGATAAATTTATCGGCCTCAAAGATGACCTTCCTGCATTGCTTGGAAGATATTAAGGAAATAGCACTAGGACAGACTTCCTCGGGATCCTGTACAATTTTATGTTCAATTTAATAATGACACTATGAGGCCTAGACTCATATACAACATGACGTTTCCATAAATAAGGTGGGACCAAAAGAACATTACAAACTTCGAGAGGAGGAACATCACACAATACCTCGTCTTTGAAGGGCTTGATTTCATATGACAACCGACACTGTTGACTAACATGGAGATCGCTTCCTTGGTGGAGCCATCCAATGCTGTAGGGTTGTGGGTGCGAAATTTTTGGCAGGGATAGGCAATTTAAGACCTCTGTCAAGATGAGGTTCTTTTGGCTACTGCTATCAATGATGAAGTGCAGCGGGGTGCCTTTTACCCACATCTTTGAATGGAAGAGGCGCTCACCTTCTTCTGGCTCGTCTGGTTCACCGGGCTGGAGCTTGGTGGTAGAAACGGTGGCACTGGGTTCCACGTTGATGATTTGTCTTCCCTTTTCCGATTCTAACTCAAAGTCAGAAACCACATCTGATTCATAGGCTTTCACTTTATCCATGAGCGAATACTTTGAGCGACAATCAACAGTTTTATGTCAAGGGCTCTTATGGAAGTCACATCACTTCCAGGTATATTTCTTTGTCTTTCTGGTGTCCTTCTTTTCTTGTGGCTTGGACTGGTTGTACTGATACTATCCATCTTTTCTTTGTCCTGTGTTTTGTGGGTTGGGGCTGCCTTTTTCTGGCTTTTGCTGTGAGGGGTTCCCAGGCCCAAATTGTCACGCCTTTTCTTTGAGCTTCTGCTCGATTTTGAAGGCATATTGATAGGTCGCACCAAAGGATGAGATGTCCAGAAATTCCATTTCAGTCTGGATGTATCTATGTAGGGCACCGTGATACTTGAGAACCAGACGATGTTCTGAATCTTTGATACCATCTTGGTGCGCAAGGTATGGAAGACATTTGTGAACTCTGGCACTGCTTGGTCTCTTTCTTGTCGCATTGTAGTCCATTTGGTATACAAGTCATCATAAATTCTGACATGGTAGTATTTTTAATTAATAGCATCCCTGAAGGATTCCCAGGTGACCGCGATTGTAAATAATGAGGGTTCCTCTGTTTCCTTTTTCTCACAGAAAGTTTCCCTCCAATCTTTCACATGGGGAACAACTTTGAGGAGAACAAAAGTAATCCTTTCTCTATTTGAAAAGTTATGGACAGAAAAATATCATTCTAGTAGATTCAACCACTTGTCTACAACATATGTGTCTATCTGATCTTCAAATATAGGAATATCGAAGTTGATTTTTACCTTGAAGGGGGTGTTGCCTCCGCTTGAGAAAGATGTGTTGCCTATTGGTAGCCGCTGAAGGATTTGTGCGAAACTATCCATCATCTCGTTCCTCTGTTACGTGAGGGATTCCTTAAGAAACATTTTGAAAGATCTCATGTCCCATCATCTTTATTTTCTCTTTCCATGAGAGGTCGCTTGGGCATGTGAGAGCTTTTGTCCTCAAGAGAAACAAGCTCAAGACCCAATTCTTTATACCCTAACCTCATTGGGGACATGCATTAGTACGACAAGGAGAAAACCGCTCTGATACCACTGATCCAGATTTTATGAGCAGAAAGAAATGAATACATATTATTAAAATATGCTTTACACAGAATAACAGAGATACAATAAAATTGCTTTTTTATTCAATAAGGAAATAAGTTGAAACTATAAAATGCAACGAAAAACAAGCTTGTTGGAATGGTGGCAGCTTATCTCTGAGAAGAGATGTGACGGTTGTGCTCATTCGCAATAATATTATTACAATGAGGCTTTGAAGGCCTTTTTTACAATAAACGGGAATTTCAAAAACCCTAGACATCCAAAAACCTAACCCTAGGAGATGAAGCGCCAAAAGTAATGTGGGCCATGTTTGGGTAAGTTAGTACATCAACTTCTCAGAGTTGTAACTTTTGCATACGATCTCAGTTTTAGGCGCATGATAGCTCATTGGAAAGGTCTAACCGAGAAGAACAATTTTTGACTGGCTCAAGTCAAAGCCTTTATTAATGACTTGGGCCCCAAATCCCCAAAAAACATCGTTTAGGGGCTCAAAACGGCCCTGGAAGTTTGGAACTCGAAAAACTGTTGAAAAACTACCAAAGTGGAAAACCGTTTTTCGAGCCAGTGGAATAGGTAGGTGGCCATCGATACCCACCTAGATAAACAACGTTACACAAAGTTATACCTGATTCACTATTGACACCTTCTGTAACCATCTTCTGGATTCCTCCTTCCCCGAGCCACTCAAGACTCCAAATATTCTCCATGCAATGGGATAAGGAAAAATGAGAGGTTTGAGACGAAAATACTTGAATAGTAGGGGATATCCAAGGGATAAAGATCATAAAAAACACAAGGAAACATCAACCTTTGATTTCTTTGGCACAAATATATCAGAATGATTTCTCTACTAATGCATCGATGCTTACCCTTGCATTCCATTCATGGCTCATTTTGTACCATTACAAGATGGTTGAGACAGTTTGGAACAAGTTTCAAGAAATTATGGAAGTAGTTTTCCTATAAACCCTACTCAGGAGCACGTGATTTTCGTGGATTTTATATTTTTCATCCACTTTTTATGGCTCACGGTCCTTCTATGCTTAGGAAGGGCATGCACATGATCCTATTGAGGGTAGGAAGAGCATGTGGGTTTCCAAGGAGGTTGTTTAGGTTGACTGTAGAGTGATCCAAGTCAACAAAAGGGGTGTGTGGTGGCCAATAAGGCATCTCAGACATGGATTTTTCAAAAGATGCTATAACACTTCTCATCCCAAGTTCACAAAGAAACTACAACAAGATCCAGGTGTATATGCAACAACTCCACATCAAAATTTTCAACATGTTTGGGTCATCCTCTTAATTCACATGGAAAAAATCACTTCTAAACATCGGAAGTGAAGTAGAGAAGTCATCGACTTGATAAAAATTGGATCCCATCACCTATGAAAAAATTATGAAGTTAGTTGTTTGTTCAAAATTGGTACCCATCACACCCAAAGGGGTTGGATCCAATGGTGGAAAGTAAGGATTTTTTCATCATTGGGCAAGGTTCAATTCCCATGAGGGCCTTACCTGGAGCCATGGGGGCACCTTGAGGTAGTGGTCGAATGTGTGGTTGCACCCAGAGATACTATATTAAATGGTATCGTGACCTGTGCACACATAAGTGGATCAAATCCAACCCCCATGTCCTTCAATGTTTTAATCAATTCCTGCTAGCTCAAGTGGTTAAGGTGTGAGTTTCGTTTGCTAGGCAACCTGAGTTCAATACCCTTACGATGTGTTTAGTCGGGAGGAAACACCCAAAACTCTAGCCATGTTAAGGATTTGTGCAGCTCAGTCCAGGTGCGATCCCCAGGAATTTTGATGGCTTAGATGCCCCTAGGTTGTGGTTTCTTAGCCAATAGTTGAAATGCTAATCCATTAAGAAGAAATCACTTAATTCTCAAAAATCAAAGGACATGCACCCCGAGGAGTTCATTACCCAACTCTCCCAAAGGTCCATCTCATTTCATTATGAAACATTAAATGCCCCATCATCAACATGTGTCACTCTTCAAAGTTCATTACCCAACTCTCCCAAAGGTCCATCTCATTTCATTATGAAACATTAAATGCCCCATCATCAACATGTGTCACTCTTCAAACACATAATCTTTAATGTGTCCCTGACATGTAATCTCATAAATCCGTTATAAATTCACTTGGAGGCATATGTCCTTTTTATTAGCTCATAGCATGACTTATATGAAATGTGGGATGGGGTGAGGTATCTACAGATCGGTCGTAACCTCTCGTTATGATTATTGAAGGTGGGAAGAAGATGGTGGTGAGGTCACTTGTACATGAGTGGAATTTAGGCTCAATGGGAGTATCGTTATGGCCAAAATCATTTTCCCGAGTGCAACTGAGTTCTATATGTTCTTTCTCTCTGCATTCGTTCTTCCTTTTCTAGACTCTCCCTTTCAGGAAATCAATATTCAGGAATTGATAATGGCGGCTCGTCGCTCTGGGAGGTGGGCGTCGTGTATGGAGTAGCTTGAAGGTGAAATAGAAGACAACACACAATTCGGTTCTCCTTCTCTAGATCAGATACAATGGGATTTCAAATCGTTTTCTTACTGTTCTAGAAGAATCAGCGAAGCAGAGGCAAGAAATTTCCTAGTTGAAGGACAAATGTCATGCTCTTCTTCAACAGATTAAAGAATTGAAGATTCAACCCCAACAAGGAGCAAATTCCCCGACTCAAGAAGCAATCGAACAGCCTGAAGCAACCCCATCCCTTATCATGGTCGTTGAATTACTGGACTTAAATGCACTAGTCCCAGAAGCAGAGAATGGCGCCCTGATGGCCACACCAGCTAAGCTCTTTAGATTATATGTTCCATTTTTGTATTCTTATATTAGGAGTCTTTTACAGATTGTATAAGGGGAATTTTTTTGGCATATGGGGATATGGGATTTTAAAATTGTTGTTCATAAAAGACATATAGTGACTCTATTTACAGACTGTGTAGCAATTCTAGTCTTCATTTTTGGACTGATTGTAACTCTTTAGTGTTTATGTACGTTGTTTTTATTTTAATATAAATTCCCATTTTCTTGTTAAAAAACAAAAGTAAAAGGAATTCAACCAATAATCATCAGAGACAATTAAATATTGTGGTTAAATATGTAAGAGATAATTAAAAATTGTGGTTAAATATGTAAGTACTCATTGAGGGAAATGAGAATTAATAAAAAGTTGAAAAAAAATTGGTTCATGACAATATTCAGTTTTTAATTTAGAAATGTTTTAAGAATTCATGAACTCGATACTTATTAACACTTTATATTAAAGTATTTATGAATCTAATTCTTAGAAAATTAAATCTTTAATGTTAAAAGGTTTGATAGCAACCTTGCTAGATTTTTTATCTAGGTTTGAATGTTTGTTTGGAAATATGTGATAGTAAAAAACCTCATAAAATTAAAATCAATTTAGAGGCATGGTTTTCCAAGACATCTAGGACCATCTCTGGTTTTCCAAGACTAAAAAAATAGTATAAATAATAAACCATTTTAAAATGTCTAAAAAATGAAAGTAAATAAGTTAAGTTAAATCATTCGGATGGGGTGACATATGGCTTTCGTAGCCATGATAAGATGACGCGTGTAGGAAACATGGGCAGTTATTTCACAGTGGGGGAGGTCTTGTCTGATGGTTCACCCTCTGCCATCTCTCAGGTTCATTCGATCATGTATAAACCAAAGCCTCCCTCACTACTATAGAAGCAGTCGAGCATTACCATTCTGAAGTCGAGTAGATGGTCAGGGATTCCACGGCCATTATAGAAGAGGATGTGAGATCTATTCGATCTTGCATTGAGGATAAAGACGTGGACAAGAAAGTGGGAAGAGTCATTCCCCACATGGGTTGCACCAATAACAGAGACTCAAAATTCCACAAAACCGTGGAGCTTCATTAGCATGTAAAAACTATGATGGCACAAAGTATGAAGCCACGGGAGGGAGAATTAAGAAAACTCACCTAGTGAATGGATATATTGGAGCATTTGAACAATCTTCCCATCACAATGACATTCTGGTTGGTGAAAAAACATGCAGCGTCTTTCATATTGTTGGTGACAAGGATGCATCCTCGTATGCCCAACCACCTCCTCCTTCGCCCCTATAGGATTCGTCCTATCCCTCAGGGGCACCCCAGGTTCATGTTTCTGATGAATGACAATCGAGATATGGTTTTTAATTTCCTATATATGGATATGTTAACTTTTCTAGTCATTTTTTGCAGTCATAGTCTTTATGTATCAGGATTGTTAGAGGATAGGTACTCTCAAAGACATTTTTTTTTTCTTTACCAACCGACATGGTTTCCCTTAAGGTAGGCCAACAAACTTATTAACATTAAATGGACATCTAACTTATCTCATAACCATACTTTTATATCTATATGTTCTATTCATTTATAAATAAAATATCAAATCTCTACTTACTTTTAAAAATAAAAATAAATAAATAAAATAAATGAAAATAAATAATTCAAAAATTAACCTAAAAATAAATAAATAAACCAAATTAAAATTTTGATAAAAATCTTCCCAAACAAAATGTGAAAAATGATATATCATAACATTTGAGGTTGAATAAAAATAAGTGATTCATCTATGCTATGAGTGGAATCTAAACTTTATATATAACACTAAGTACTCTTAAAAAAAATAATGTCATCCACGTTCTTTTTATTTCATATAAATAATAAAATAATAAGAACCAAAAAAATTATATTTACTTTATTATCTAATTTAAAGAGTTATAAAAATTGCATACATTGTTATTTATGCTTTATTTTAGAGGTAAGTTTTTGAACTAAAGTGATAGTGTTATATCTCACTTGGATATTAATAACTTATACTTTCATTATCCTCATTTATAAATTATTAATAATTTATATTTATTATTATTTATATAATATAAAAAATTATTTTATTATGAAGATTTAGTAATAACAATTTTCCTTATTTATAAATTATTAATAATTTATATTTATTATTATATAATATTAAAAATTATTTTATTATGAAGATTTAGTAATAGCAACTTTCTTTGTTCAAGTATCCTTTAACATAGGTTTAGTTCAAAACCCAATTGTTTCCCTACTAACAAATTAGATAGTTACAATTCCATTCCATACTATTTTTAAAATAAAAAATAAAGATAGTTGGTGTATCCAAAGCACTATTTTCATTAGACCGAATTCTTTTTGCATGTATAGTATAAAAATTATTAACATAAATATCCATCATTAAAAAATAATAATAAGACAATATTAACATAAACAAATACTTACTCCTTATTCTACGATTAAATCTCTGTCAGGAGTATGTTTAGGGTCTTATTTGATATTCTTACCGAGTTAAGCTCGTAATTAAGTTGAATGGTTACTATCTACAAAATGTGAAAAAGTACTTGAAAGTTTCCTTGCTATATTTCCATGAAAAAAAAAATACTCATCCCTTATTATATATAAATTATAATATATAATAATTATTATTTATAAAGAGAGAACACTAAATATTTTTTTAAAAGATGATAAAATCTTTATTTTTTTGTTTTTTTATATTATAAAATAATAAGGAAAACAATTATTTTAATTTGATTATGCAATTTAAAGGAACAATTATAAAAAAATATTTACATTATTATTTAATCTTACAAAAGTTTTTTTTAATTTAAAATGTAATTTTGAAAATTTTAAAATTTACATTATAATTTTAAAATTTGAAATATAAGTTAAAAATATTTACATTATTATTTAATCTTAGAAAAAAA
>SNQJ01S0008037.1:114161-138820 GCA_010110895.2 Picea sitchensis
CTCCTAAAAAATAAATAAACAAATAAGTATTATTCTTGTTCAAAACCCTAGATATATAATCTTAGAAATTAAAATATTATTTACGTTGAAAACCCTAGATATATAATCTTAGAAAGAAAAAGAAAAAAAAAAGTGTTATTCCCGTTCAAAACCGCAGAGATATAATTTCAAAACCATTAAACCCAATTCTTTTTCCTACCAAATTCATTTCTTTCATACATTACCAAATTCATTAGGTTATGAAAAAGCAATAAACACAATTGCAACATTAAAAAAAAAATACCCATCCCTCATTATATATACATTATAATTATTATTTATATAATATAAAAGAAATTATAATATATTATAATTATTATCCCAAATTCATTAGGTTATTGAAAAAACAATAAAGACAATCCCAACATAAAAAATACCCATCCCTCATTACATATAAATTATAATTATTATTATATAATATAAAAAAATTATAATATATTATAATTATTATCCATATAATATGAAAAAACTATAGGTTTGTCCCATTTCTATATCATATTCATTTCATTTGTTATTTTAGAATCTTACTTTACCTTTAATAATTTCATTTTTATTTCATTTCACTTTTTTTTTTAAATCTTACTTTTCTTTTAATAAATTGTTTTTTTAAGTTTAAAATAATATTAATAATTATCCCATCAACTAAATTGTTAATCTTTTAGAATCTTTATTTTTTCCTAGTTTCTTATAAGATTAGATGTTCGTATGGAAACCTAAAAAAATAAGTCGTAATTACAAATCCAAGTTTTAGAGTTTGTTTTATGTTGAGTGTCAAGAAACTTTAAATATTTGTGAGATGTTGTTATCTTATTTATAAATGAAAATTACTAAGTTTTTTCAAATTCGCAGTTGGTTAGGAGACAAAATATCAAGCAAATTGTATGTGTTATGGTTACTTTTAAAAAATGAAATGGAGATGGGATGGATATGATCTAGGTAATGGGGGATTCAAAAATATTCACAGATTGGCTCGAATATTGCATCTTCTCAACCACTTCACAAACCCATGGTTGAATAGGTTGTTGGGAAACTAAAGGTGGTTCAGGAACATAAGAGCCTTGAGATTGGGACCACACTCTTTGTACCTCTAGAATAGAAGGGCACAGATAAGTAAGGTGATCTCCCTTGAAAATTTCACAAGGGAACATAGGTTTACGCCCTATTTGTCTAGATTTCTTAGTAATATTAATGCCCCGGGAGGACTTGCATTGGCTAGTTTATTTCTCTTATCATGACTTGTAAAGGTTGGTTGCATATCTCGAGTATGAATTGTAGTGACTAGTTCCTTTCCCCTAGCATGACTTGTAGTGGCTAGAAGCTTGTCTCCAGCATTACTTGCAGTGACTGGTTACATGTCTTCAGAATAACTTGTAGTGGTTGGTGACTTTTCCCTTTATCTTCTCTTCTTCTTATTTTTCCTCTTTTTATTCCTTTTAGAATTTTGGTTACTAGGATCTAGACTTTCACCAGATCAAGTAGAAGCAAGAGTAATAGATTTCATTGGCTAAGAAGATAAATGGTCGAGAGCACTTGGAACATTCAGAGTGGACAACGACCAAATCGGTAGCCCGATATACAATCCAAGAATATTGAAGATGGACATCAAGGGCGCACCAACATTTCCATAGAATGGAAAAACACAAGAATCCCCCCAAGAAGGGGTCCCTTGGTTGGTACTCACAAAAGAACTACCTAGAATATAACCAATACTAGGCATAAAAAGAGTGCTTACTTGAAAACTAGGGTTTTAAGGAAGTCCTCTGCTCATATAGTTTCCCATATCTCGGAAGGGAAATATTCCCATTGGCATGCTTGAAGTTAGAAAAGATCTACTTCCTACAAATGGAACTAGCGTAAGGATATTCCCCCTACAAACAGAAAGGTAGGGAAGGGGGTACAATAAATCCCCACTAACGTGTTGATGTTGGGGAAGACAAGGGGTGTCTTGGTCACAACATGCACTATTCCAATTGACGACATATGGAAAGATAAATTTTCTCCACCATACGACGTAGAGGGTTGAGTCTTGATGCCACAATTAGGAGTTATTATGGGTGGGAAGGTACCTCCTTTTGATTCTCCTAACATGGAGGGGAACATGCTTTTCATAGGGACACTTGGAATGGGAGGAACAAATCCTCTACCAAACATGGATGACATGGGGGTATGGGTGCCCACCATCCATGAAGTACTAATGATGTTATTCATTGTATACCACTAGTAAAATGGGTTTGCAATGTGATTTAGATTCTCAAAAGTTTGAGTGTGCAGAAGAATAGGACTATTAGGACTGATAAGGGGCAGATTATAATTCGTCGCAGATGGATCAAGAATATCCTCGATCTTGACTAGATTGACATCATCTCGTGTTGGAGGAGATACCCTTCGAATGATAAATCCTCCTCAGTACGCTCTTCTTTCATGGGTTCCTCCCTTGCAAAACTATCCAATGCAACCTAGATCTCTTCCACTAGCTCATGTGGAGGAGAGTCAGTATGATCTAGCATTCTCCTTTAAAGAGGTGGATTCACAATTTCAAGTGTAAAAAATCGTGTCCTTTAAGACTGATAGAGTGATCGGTCAGTCACTTTGAATCAAAGATTTGAAAGCGACAAGATAAAGAAAACTTAAGGCCAACTAACAATGAAACAAGAAGCACACAAATATAAATTTCCTTAGAGATATCAACAACCAAAACACCTTTCCCAAAGCTCAACCTAAGGTGGTTAGGTCTTGAGTCTAAGTTAGTGAAGAGATGATCAAAATATCCTTTTGGAAGTTAGTATGGGTTGATTAAGTCTGAAGACTAGCTAATGAAGGTGTGGGAGATAGTTATAGTAATCTCACGCAACAATCACCCAAGGTGAAAGTACCCTCATGAAGACGAGCACCCTCCAGAGGAGATAATATAGAGATTATGTGTCTACCTCAAGTACTACAAGCACTTCCCACTTGTAGTCACCTATACAATGCCCTAGGAAAAGCCACTAAGGTTACCACTTCAAAATTTGCGACCGAGTGAAACAATCGTTAGTCAAGTCTACACGTATGGGTAGGGAATGAAAGACTGATATCTCAACCCAGAGCTCCAAAGAGAAGTGGTGTCACCTTGAGAACTTCACACTTCAATCCAAAACCCTCGAACATGCAATAATCCCAGTAAATAAGAGGGGATATGTACCCTACTTGCTTAGCTTGACCTCATGCTTGACACCTTTGTTAGAGGTTTTTTTCTAGCAAGTGTCTCTTGCTACTAATGGATTTTGTACTCGCTAGTCAAATTCTAGTTTGGGTTCATAGCCATGTAGAATTTACTCTTTAATCCTACACCAAGACTCTATTCCTAGAATATATTGGTTTTTCTAACAAGAAAAAGTCTAGTTGATTTTAGATTAAGCATTTTATTTTTATTTTTCCTGGGAATACAGCACAGGAAACCCCCAAGTACTTCCCCACATTTCGTGGATGGTGAATGGGGAAAACCGTTCGGCCTAATTACGGGACTAACCTGGTGTGGACATCAAGTGAGGCCCTAAACAAGATCCTGGCCAGGGATTTGACCTCGGAACCTCATACGAGCAAACAACGACACTCATCCACTTGAGCTAACCAATCGGGCTCATTTATATTAAGCATTTATTTTAGAGGTTGTTGAATTGATCAAAGGGATGGGAGTACAACTTATGATGTTTAGAGACTCTTGCAATAAGAAACTTAAGAACACTAGCAAAAAACTTCACACTTATCCTTCAATGTATTATGTTTCAAACAAGCATAAAGCATGAACGATTTAAAGTAAAAATCACAATGCAAATGCAAACACTCTTTTTTCCTTTTCTCTTTCAAAACTATGATAATGCAACCCTAGTAAACAATATTTTTAAGGAGAAATGAAACTAAAAAGGACCACTTAAAATGTTAGGAAGCTAGAGATGTGGTGGGGGGGGCAGAGGACCCATAGTGATAATAGTGGAGGCTATTCAATGTAAGGTGGGCTATCTCCACTATAGTATTAAATAAGGCCCACTATGGTAGTTAGATATAATAAATGTAAGAGGACTTACTAGAAGGTTATACTTCTAGAAGGTTCCTCCTCTAGAATATTCTTAGGTTGTTGATAGCACTATATAAAGGGGTTCAAGCAATGTAATGGGACATGAAGAAAAGTATTGTATTGTGAGCGGTAGCTCAATAGGAGGAAACCCCATAGAAGAGGCAAGTGAACATGATAGGATACCTTCCATAATAGGATCCATTGTATGGTGTTTCCCTACCTCAAGGGTTTCTATACTAAAAGTGTGGTCTCTTCTATATTTCTATGTGGATCTATTGTGTATTCAGTGTTTGTGGTGATTATATTTGTAGATCTACTTTGGTACTTAACAAGTGAACGTATCAAGCATTGCTTGAGGAGTGCATTCCTTCCTTAAGGAATAATATATGGTGTTACCCTACCTTAAGGGTTTTCTCTATTTCTTATGTTCAGTATTTGGTGAATGGTTTGGATTATTCTTGTTGAGATTCTTGGTTATTTTGAGATTTATCTTCAGATCTATTCAGGTACTTAACATATTTTGTTTCAAACAAGCATAAAGCATGAACAATTTCAAGTAAAAATCAAAATGCAAATGCAAACACTCTTTTTTCCTTTTCTCTTTCAAAACTATGATAATGCAACCCTAGTAAACAGTAGTTTTAAGGAGAATGAAACTAAAAAGGACCACTTAAAACATGCAAAAAGAAACAAAAAGAGGGGCATAAAGACAATGTGTTTCCTTTTTCTTTATTAATGAACCCTAAATGCATGCAAACCAACACTAAATCACATAAATACCTCACTACTTGCATACCCTAACCCTTAGAACAATAAAAAAAAACTAAATAAAACAAGGAAAAAATGGAAAAAAAAAAACTAATAAATTTTGATTATGAGGATGTACATGCTCTTTTATGTAAGAGAAAAAAGTGTGTACACATTCCTTTGCTAAGTGAAACCGGTGTATTCATGTTATGTTACTGAAGGAAATAAGCATATATGCTCTATTCTAGGAAAAAATTTCACAATGTCCATAAAAAATCCCTTGAAGACTAATCTATAGTACTAGCGGTAAGGCAAACACAAAGATAAATACCATAAAACCCTAAGAAAATCCAAAAAGAAACAAGGAAAACCCTAATGAGAAGAACTCAATGAGTTCTCCCTAGTGAAGTCACTAGTTATGTTGTGAATGCATTTATCATATAGCTAGGGTGGACTATTAACATATCAAATCTGAAGAAGTACAATTCAATCTCTAACATTAGTCTACAATATATTTTCTATAACTAGCATTCGGTTACAAGGGGGACCTACCTGGTCTTGATAGTTGCTTGGAGATGAATCACTCAATGTTGATCCTTGCTCCACTTATACTTTCTCCAATCCAAGCACCAAACCTACACACAAGAAGCCAAGAAACCTTCCTCAAACCAAATAGATGAAAATAAATTGAAATATCTAACTTAACTAACCAACCAAGAAAGGTAGAACTGTAACCAAAAATTGAAAGAGATCAAACAATGAACATTAGCTCAAAGTTTGGGGGAGAGAAAGAATAGAGATCTTCCTTTTAAATTAAGTAAACAACTTTACACAAAGCTATTCCTAATTCATTGTCGACACCTTCGATTACTATCATCTAGATTCCTTCATCCTCAAGCCACTCAGGACTACTTCAGGACTCTAAATATTCTCCATGCGATGCTATGAGGAAAACTAAGAGGTTTGAGACTTTACATGCATGAAAAGGAGAAAATACTTGGACAACATAGTCTTTCCAAGGGCTGAAGGTCACAAAAACCATAGAGAAACAACAACCTATGATTTCTTTGGCACAAGGATATTAGAATGATAGCTCTGCTACTGCATTAGTTCTTACCCTTTCCTTCCATTTAGGCCTTGTTATTTCACAAGTTGTAGGTTGGTCAAAGCCTGACCCAACCACCAATTGGTGACAACTAGGAGGGAACCTACCCATTGTCACCTTAGGAAGGTGTCCCCATCACTTTAAAGGTGAGATAGTCACCTCAAGGGGGGAATCTCGGTGACCCTAGGGGGAATGAGATAGAAAATGATGAAGATAAAGAGCATGTCCCTAGAGGTCAATTCTAGATGGTATGAAAATATTTGGAAAGCGTCTTGGGAAGGTTCAAGGGTTTCCAAATATGTGAAGTGACCTTCCAAGAGTGAAGTACATGCCCGAGACACAAGAAATACAAGCATATGATGCAATATAACCAATTGGACAAGCAAGTTAAGCTTGTTGTCCCTAATAGCAGCTGTTAGTAACAATATATATCAGCAATGAAATGGCACAATAAGTTGTTAAATAAGTGCTAGAAATCAAGTGAAAGATACAAGAGATAGACTAGTTAAATACTAGCAAAACACAAGAATAAAGACTGAGATACTTAAATGAAGATATAAGGTTGTTGTAATCACTTTCTGCAGAAATATATATCATCCTAATGGCTGTAACAATCAAATTATTACAGCAAGAAAATCAGCCACTAAAAGTCCTCCAAACGTTTCCAAAATGTGTGCTAGACCAAGAAGTGTAAGTGTGCAAACATTGGGCAAATTCCAACGGTTGATTAGAGAGTTATTCAACCAATTAGATTAGGGTTTCTGCAGCCCTAATGGCTGAAGATGAAAATTTTTAACAGCAGCAAGAACTACCCCTTTGATGGGCACGTTGTAAAGGCTAAGAGGTGCTCTAAGCACAAGGAACACAACCCAAATTGCAAAAAGTTAATACGACAAGAAATCATGTTTCCCAATGCAATATTTTGTTTCTCCAATGCAAGAATACTTTAGATTAGTGCCTTTAAAATTGGGTGATGGAGTACTTAAATCGCAATCTATATCAACAACAACCCTAGGGGTGTACATCCTCTTACTCCCTAGGGTATGCCAATCAAACTTAGGGTAAATCTAGGAGGGTATACACACTTGTATTCCTCGTAGCAACCCTTGCAAAAAAGAAAGACTTAAAACCTTTAACAAAGATATGAATCGATGATGGAGGGTGTATCTAGAATACTCCTCCCTAGGGTTTCCACCAACAATAATAAAAGTAAGCAAGAAAACAATAGCATATGCAGATTTTCCCTTACTTAATCCAAGAAATGAGAGAACAAACCCTAGTTACCATTCAACATTCATCCAAGATTCAAGAGAGAAAGACTTTAGGGGGGTGTGCATCCATCCTCCTCATCCAATCACCAAGAGAAATTCACCATAAGACATTCCAGAAGAGAGAAACACCAAAATCACCAAGAGTAGCAAAAATTCCAGCCATGTACTTCTCACAATGGGAGAGTTATGTTATGAAGTGAGATCTTATGATCTCTATTTATACAAAATGTCTCCAAAATAGTTTGTCCACATAATATTAGGTTAAACCACAAGAATGGGGGTCAAAAAAACTAATCTTTCCCCTTTTACAAAATAATATTAAACAATTCACTTAAAATTTACTTTTACACCAAAAGAAACCCTAATTCAAAGTGATGTCACCCATTTAGGGGACGTTTTGGCACTGGGAGCAATTTGTTGGTGTTGGAGGAGTGTAGGTAGGCTTCCCAAAGCCACATTTCAAGCATCCAAGTCACTTCCTTCATGGTAAAAGCCTCAACCTCCTCAAAACGTCCTTGTGCTAATGCATATCAACCTCACCACCAAACCCTAGCCCCCCTAGATGATGTCATGCCTCGAAGGGTGACGTTTTGCCTCTCCTAGGAAAAGTGTTTCGCATGTGAGGGCTAGGTTAGGTGATCCACCATGTCTTCTAGGCATTTGAAGTTTCATCTCTCTCATTCGGCATGTAGGCCCTTGGAATCCAACCTGTGGGATTCAAGCCCCATGGAAACCCAAGCTAGGATTGTTCCTCCAAAATTGTCCACCAACTAGGTCCTATAAAGACAAATAAGAATGCCCTCCAATGATCTCAAGTCAAAATATAATGATAATTAAATAAAGTCAATAAATGAGACACCTAAGCATGTGCATCAAATATTACTCTGTCAAACAATTAAGTGCTCAAAGGAATTATGTGACTTGTCAAGCTTGGATATGGGAGGGTTGACGAGGTGTCCTACTGGGTAGATATTACCCTAGGTCAAGGAGTGTTTCCAAGAGATCCCTCTCTAAGCCATGTAAATTGGATGAAGTGGTTAAGGGTCAAGACTCAATGGGCATGGGGTTCATGAAATACAAGGGGTTGTAGTGTCGCATTCATGGGTGCCTTTGTAGAGGGTGTGTGGTACCTTCGTTTGCAATGCAATTTTTTCCAAGCCCATCGTTTTTCCATTCTTTGTTTCTTTCAAAATTTAGGGACAAGTTGAAGGCCGTAGAATGAGGGACAACCCCTTCTTGGGTCAATACACCCTAAAATCCCAAGAGATAAGGAAATGGGGGGAAATAGCGACGGAAAGTGTTAAGTATGGTCGGGAACGGTACGATGGCTCTTCAAGGGAGTTCCTAGTAGAAAATCCATTCCCAAGAAAGACCACTTATTAGGGAACAATGTCAACCACCAAGGTGAAACAGGGCAAAAGGCATAATGTCTAAGCATATGTCATGAAATCTAAAACAATATAAGATACAACATACTCAAATGCCTCAAATATTGAAATGACACTTAGCATAATACCCAACTTGTACCTCATGGAGAAAGGCCCATTGCCTCTCAGAATCCAGCTGGTGTGGTAGATGCCATCTGAAAATCTACGACCTTTGTGGTGGTGATAAGGGTCTCCATCTGTGCAAAAGGATATTTCTAGTCAGGTGGTCTCTCGACACTCCAAATCTGCAACTTGAGGGCCTCAAGACATAATCTCCTTAGTTATCCAACAAAATGGGGATAACATACCTCATTTTATACCATTACAAATTGGTTGAGATAGTTTGGAACAAGTTTGAGGAAGTTGTGGAAGTAGTTTTCCTGTAAACCCCGCTTAAGAGCACGTGACCTTCATGAAATTTATATTTTTCATTCACTTTTTGAGGCACACACTCCTTGTGTGAGAAGGAAATGCATGTACACACTCTTATTGTGAGTAGGAAGACTGTGTGGGTTTCCAAGGAGGTTGTTTATCCACTCTATAGAGTGATCCAAGTTAGAAAAAGGGGTGTATGGTGGCCAATAAGGCATCTCAGACATGAAGGTGTGAAAAGATTCTAAAGAAATCTCATCCCAAGTTCAAAAAGAAACAACAACAAGATCTAGGTGTACATGCAATAACTCCACATCAAAACATTCAACATGTCAGGATCATTTCCTTAATTCACATAGCAATAATCACTTGTTAAAGATCGGAAGAAAAAGTAGTGAAGTCATCAACTTGATAAAATTTGGATCCTGTCACCTAAGAAAAAGTAATGAAGCTAGTGGTTTGTTCAAAATTGGTACCCATTACATGACGTTGGTATATACAACCATCAACCTCAAATTCATCATCTTGTTCATGATGAGTTTTAATTGCAACCTACTTAAAATATCTTTTAGAAAGCATGGTTTGTACATAAACTCTTTAACAAAACTAAGTCAAATATCAATAAATCCATGGTATGGAATTGTCATAATACTCATAATCCATTTAAATATTTTTTGTCCACCAATATTTGAAAAATTATACAAGTTCTAAACTATGAAATGGAGTCTCTAAAAATGTCCTCAATGCTATTATGGAACAAGATATATATAAAGACTTCATATCCACAATGGATAACAAAATCACAACTTTGACCCATTAATTTAACTCAATGCCAAAGGACAACAATGTTGAGATAAATTAGCTTTTCCCATAATTGAAGTCTGAACCCACGTATTGATCCACCATATTCTATATGTTTTACAAAAATGATAAAGATGAGGGATGGAGTGTTATCATTTAGGGAAAAAAGATTTAAGAAGCATTGGTTCATCTATGAGAGAAAGTGGACTAATAATTTCATTGAAAATGAACCAACATAAATTTTGTACCAAAATGGTAAAGATGAGGGATTGAGTATTGATCAATGAGGGAGAAAAAAATCATTGAATGAGAAAATGAACAAACATAAATTCTAGAGTTTATGCCTTTTTTTATTGGAGAGATCACTTAAATAATTTATCAAATTAAGAAAATATTTATAATAAATATGAATTCAATAGATTTTAATATTTCTTTTTTTTCCAAGATGCTCAACATTTAGTTGTTTAAAAGTAAATGGAAGTCAACCAATAATTATCAGAGATAATTAAATATTGTGGCTAAAGATGTAAGTACTCATTCAGTAAAATGAGGATTGATAAAAAGTTGAAAAAACATTGGTTTATGACAATATTTGATGTCTACTTTAGAGAGGTCTTGACAGTTCATGAAATTGATACTTAGTAATAGTTTTTGTCAAAGGATTTATGAAGCTAATTCTTAGAAAATTGAATCCTTAATGTTAAAAGGCTTAATAACGACCTTGTTGGATTTTTCATCTAGGTTTGAGATGTATGTTTGGAAATATGTGATAGTGACAAATCTCATAAAATTCAAAGAAACTTGAGGCATGGTTTTCCAAGATATCTAGGACCCTGATCCTTGGTCTTAGATGGAAAAATTCCTATGGGAATATATGGCTTCCATTTGTATGTCTTTCAGGAAATAATAAGGGGAAGGGAGAGCAATGTTGATGGTCAAGGCTATGGTCAATGTTAATGTGCTAACAAATAAAATATGAGGATCATGGAATTGTTGAGAAAGGAAGGAGAACGATGAAATAAATAAATAAAAGAAGGAAGGACCTACCAGACAAAGTGAGTTGTCACTAGCCTAGGTTGAGGCATAATAAGGGTGGGAGAAATGGAATTTGGGGTTTTTAGGGGCACATTCATAATGATACGACTTAATATGAAATAGAAGGTGAATAAAATATTCTTCCTCTTCTTCTTTGTATTTTCAATGGAAACAAGCTTATCAAAACACACAAATACAAATATAAAACCATACTATTTCAAAAACCAAATTATAATTAGAACTAACTTATTTAAATTTCCAATTCATAAAAAGTAATAAAATAGAGTGGATTCTCAATGGCCACGATTGATTTATACAAAGCCGAAAGAGGGATGTCAGCATGGGATCAACAAAAGTGATGATAAAAGTTATCACTTTACATTAAAATTTCAAGCTATTGATTTCTTGTATGGAGTAGAGTTTAATGAAGAAAACATCTTCATAAGATCAGAAGAAAAAAGGAATTTGCAACAAGAGGTTCCATTGGTGGTATATTTTATTTTTGAAGACAATGAGATTGTTGGTGAACAAAAAAATACAGGCCTACAGTTCTCCATAGATGTTCAACAACAAATTATTTTTGCAACCTCTCCATGGAAACATGGTCATTATATGATGAAAGAGTGTCTTCGGAGCATTGATAATAAACCAAGACTCTCAATCGTGGTTGGGAGTAATTAAATGACTTGATTAATGGCTACATTGGAAGTCTACTTACACTTGAAAGTATCTCTTCAGTCCAAGTAGGATAGGATAGGTAGATTTTGTTTTCTCACATATATAATGTTATTCTTTCAGTAAAGTTTGCCTAATAAGCATTTACTAGATCGAAATAATGGTTTTGGGATAACTCCATTACATAATGGATAAGGCAATTGGTCTTGGTTGGTGTTCTTAGCAACCCAAAGGGGGTCATTGTCCTGCAGTTGGAGCCAAATGTTGATATGTTTTCCCGACACCCATCAACTAGGTGATTGGGGTACATACTTGAACCTATGTCTCTCTCAAATGGAGACCAAAATTTTGAAATTTTGAAAGTACCAGATAACATTCACCTATTGATCATAAATACCCAACAAGTTTTTACAAATTTTAGAATCAGTTTCAATGTTGCAGTTCTTCTTCACACAAGGCCAACAAGGATGGTTTCTATTTTGAAAAGAGAAGAAAATAAAAAGGATACCAAAAAATAATGAAATTTATCGTGTTCATATTCTCATTGGATATCCCTATGTGTCAGCTTCATCCATCATTTTACAGAATAAAAAATAGAGGTCGGATGCCCAAGATATTTCCAATTTTCTCCCACATTCTGCAATACCCCAACATTTACCCTCTTTATACTATTGTCCCATAATTAGTCATTTTCAAATATTCCCCTTAATTTCCACACTTACTCCATTTCCATACTTAGTCATTTCCATTTTCCATTTTCATACTTGGTCATTTCCATACTTTCCATACTTCATTTTCCATTTCTTTGTGTTAGCTTGTCCCTTTTCTCCACAAAACTCGTTCCTCCGCACTACTCTACTTTCCAACACTAAGTCATTTTTACTACTCCCCAATACTTAGTTTATTTTCCTTTTTTACTAAGTTTCATGTGTGAAGCTTCCTCCATTTCCGCATTGTCCTATTTCTCCACACACTTCTTGTTTCACACAAGCCAATACTCCAATACTTAGTTTATTTTCCATTCTCCTCCTCCTATTCTATTTACTGATTTTTACCAAGTTTTGCACTTAGTTTATATTTTTACATTTTTACGCAGAGAATTTCTCCGCACACTTCTTGTTCTACACAAGCCAATACTTAGTTTATTTTCCATTCTCCTCCTCCTATTCTATTTACTCAGTTTTACCAATTTTTATACTTAGTTTATTTTTTACATTTTTATGTGAAGAATTGATCATGTTCTTTTGCTCCGCATTTCCCTATTTCTCTGCACAATCCAAACACTTATTTATTTTCTCATTTATTTTTCTAAGTTTTATTACCCTCCTCCCTTCTTTGGCATATTTGGACACATGGCAGTGAAGTGGACCTATCACATGTGGAAACATGCAAATGAAGTGGACATATCCCTAGGTGACACTTGGATGGTATGGATTGGACACAAATAATTGGGCAATGACTTGGCATGATGAATGGGTGGTGAGGTGTACACAACCAAAAGTTACATTGTGCACAAGATACGAAGGGTTCCATGGATCTCTCTACTTCACACAAAAACACTATGGAGATCATTTCTTTATAAATGTGTTACGAGTACCCTCCCATAATGTATGTGGGATAAATAAGGCGGATTTACAAATCAAGAGCCAAGGATTCACATGGAGAATAGATCAACAGTTGTTGAGTACCTATCTTCCGAAGACCATAACTTGACTTCCTGATGTCCAAATTGAGAAAATGAGAGCTCGTTAGAAAGCTAGAGACATGAAGAACAAGCTGGAAATGTTTCCATGTCTAGAATGATAATTATATTGCCCTAAAAATTTAAATACATTCATGACTATTTATGGCTTGGTAGCTAATTATTTTTGGAAAATGGTTTATTAAAAGAAATTTATGAACTTATAAAGTGGGTCCAAGTTGGTGGCACAGATATCTAAGTTCAAATTTACAAAGGGGAAAATAAAACCCTAACCCTAAATAAGCTTCAAGAAGGTGGAGAGAAGATTATAAAAGAGGAGGAGAAGCATATTCAAGGGGCAAGGGTGGTTTTCTTGTTGGAAGAAAGTTTTTCCTTTCCAAGATTTTGTGAATTGGTGTGCTTAAATTTCCCCCTCATTTTCCCTTCAGATTGTTTCTTTCCATCAAGTTTTACATGTATGTTTGGAAATAGGAAGGTCCGGGTATGATTAGTTTTTCCTCTAAATTCTTCCAGTCATTTTTCATGATATTCTAGGTCTAGAGAAGTAAAATATTTACTTGTAAAAAGAAAATGCAATTTATTTCAGTTTATCTAATTGTCATTGAGATGTTGTTGAGGTTGTTCTAGCCCTCTCGTTTCAGACATTGTTAAACTTGTTACATTTGGGATATTATCATTAATTTCTCCCACAAAGAACTATTCAAGTGTCATTTTGTTTTTATGAATCTGTGTGGTGATGACATCAATTGATTCTTGAGCACATGATGTTTTTCAAACCCTTTTGATATTAATGAAGCAGTCCATTAAAGTTCTTTGATGACCTATCCATTTTTTATACATTTCATCTTGCAAAGTTATAGTTGATTATGGGTTCGCATTATTTTAAAAGAAAGGAAAAAATATGTTGAAAGCAAACTCCAAATCCTGTAGATACAAATCTTTTGTAATCATATTTATTTATTTTTCTTGAATTAGATGATGTTCTTTACAAGTATATTTGTATATAATAGTTGGTGCATCTATATATATGAGGTTTATCAAAAGATTCATTGGGGTTTTCAATTCAACAATCACCCATTCCATGCATCTAAGTTTATAAGAAGAATCTTCCATGTATCAAAGAAGAGGAGTACCACCTTTATAAAAACGCAGGAAAATCTTTCTTGTTTCCCTTAAGAGATTTTCTCTCAATATTGCTTATTTTCCTTAACGGGAAAAGAGATCAACATCAAGTTTAATGTGCATTCAAATGAGATATGAGGATCATGGAATTGACAAGAAAGGAAGGAGAATGGTGATATAAATAAAAAAGAAGAAAGGGCCTATTAGACAAAGTGAATTGTCACTAGCCTAGGTTGAGGCATAATAGAGGTGAGAGAAATGGAAATTGGAGTTTTTAGGGGCACATTCATAATTATATGACTCAATATGCAATAGAAGGTTAATAGAGTTTTCTTCCTATTCTTCCTTATATTTTCAGTGGAAACAAACTTATCAAAGCACAACAATACAAACAAGAAACCAACTCTCTCAAAAGACAAATTATAATTGGAACTAACTTATTTAAATTTTCAATTCATAAAAGTATTAATACAAAATGAAATAAATCACTTTAGTATGTGTGTGTATAATGACACTAATATATTAATAATGTTAATTTTTAATGTTAGGGTATAGCTCGGGCAGGTAACTCCTCCTCATTAGGGGTGTCTTGTAATGAGGAGGAAGCCCATCTTATGACTAGACAAAAATTAAAATGGTGGGGACCACCTGACTCAAGATAAGATTGAATCTCAACCATTGATGCATATCAATGCTTGATTAATTCCCCAACCTTGGATCAAGTCCATAATGAGAGGATATAAGGGCTAGGAATGAATGATGAAAAGATGTTAGGGTTACAAGTAACCTAGAAGCCTCACTATCAGCGCAAGCAAAGAAAGGTAGCTCGACTAGTGCGTGGAGGCTCCCCAGAAAGGATCGAGACATGGTTTGCCAGATAAAAAAGAAGAGGAGGTCGAGAAGGGTCGAGACAGAGACCTAGTCAGGTCTCTTTGCATGCACAATGAGGCAAGCATAACCAGAGACCAAGTTATGTTTCACTGTGTAGACAAGGATCCAAGTAGGGCAACTCAGGTCTCACTGTGTGGACGAGGAGCTGAGTTAGGGAAACTAATTCGAGTCTCACTATGTGGACGAGGAGCTAAGTTAGGGCCAACAATTATCTCAGACAAGGAATAGAGGTCGAGTTGGGTTTGAAGGAGGTAAAGGAGGACACAATAGGGAAGATACACAATTGTTTGAAGCAACAAACAGAGATAAGAAATAGGAATATGTATTGTATGACATACGTACGGATTACACATTCACCCAGTCTGGAAAGGAAAGTGTGCCCATGTCAGAGATATTTTTATAAGTTGTGTTTTTTAGAAGATATCAGTCAAATATAAACTGACTTGCAGTTCCAATTTTGTGTTTTGTGGATTTGTTAAGCATTACCAGCAAAGGTACGAACCTGTACAGGTCCTACGATATATGTAAACTCATCCTGAGTAAATGTTATGCTTACATCGAACTGATATAAATAAAATTAATCGGTGTTGATGATATTCATTGATGTTGTGTTGTTTTAATGGTGTGACTGTCATAGGAAAGAAAAGAGCTTAATTCTACTTTTGTTTAGAAACATTTTATCCTTCTTAGTGTTATTTCTTCATGGTATTAGAGCAAGATTCTGACATCCCATAAGAAGTGGTTATATCTTGTGTTGCAGATACACGACAAGAGTCTAAAGCCGAAGAAGGGACCAAGTAGGGTCGTTCTACTCAGAGAAAAAGGAATCAAGTCGGAATTTAAAGAAGTTGAGACCAGTAGAAGTATGGCTACTAACCTCATATATGTGGATAGGCTAGACGGTGCCTCCAACTATGTACAATGGAAGTACGGAGTGAAAAATGCTCTTCAAGAGAGCAGGGTTTGGAACATTTTTTAAAACTCAGTGTCAACTCCCAATGATGCTAAAGACAGAGAGACATATTTCACCTCAGAAATACATGCTCAAATGATACTTCTAGATGGAGTGAAGGACCATCTAGTACCAAATATTGGTGAAAAACGGATTGCACATGAAATGTGGACACACCTAAAAGGTTTGTTTGACACCAATCACGAGGGAAAAATCATGGCTCTCAAAGAAAGGCTCTAGCACACCAAAATGTCAAAGGGGGGAAGTGTGATAGGTTACCTGACCAAAGTAAAGTTGCTCTTAGATGAGCTCCTTGCGGTTGGGGTAAAATTATTCCCAACTGAAATAGTTCGTTCTGCTCTGAGGGGTTTTCCCAAGGAATGGGACCCCTTCATCTCAGGGATAGTGGCAAGGGAGAAACTGCCAGATCGGGACATATTATGGAATGATTGTTGTCAATAAGAGATAAGGAGAAGAATATATGTGGATGATAATGAGGAAGAGGAAAATCTCGCACTTACCTCCAAGAGGGGAGGAAGAGGAAGAAGAGGAACAACCTTTAGAGTGGGATTCACAAGTGGAAAACCAAAGAAAGATCCGTCACACGTCCAATTTTATGTGTGTGGAGAGCTTGGACACTTTGCTAGCCAATGCACCCAAGCTAAGAAGGGATTTGGTGAAAGAGGGAGAAGAAAAGAGATTCCAGCCTCAACAAAATTTGAAAATAAAGAAGAGGAAGAAGAGCAGTAGTTGGCTGCCATAACTAGAGAGTTTTCTAGAATTTTTAAGGACAAACACACTCTGTTTTTTTATACAGTGGACAGAACCAGGGTAGGTTGGTACATAGACAACGAGGCCACGAGTCACATGACAGGTGACCGACTTGCAATTCAGGAATTCTCAAGTCAAGCTTCAGGAGTTGTTAAGTGTGGGGTGCATTCCAGTATTATGGAATTTCATGGAAAAGGGGAAGTATCACTACAACTAGAATGAGGAAGAATTTTCAAGATACCAGAAGTACTATATGTACCATGCATGAGAATCAACTTTCTCTCAATATTAGCCTTGGAGCATCAAGGATATGGGGCAAGCTTCTTTGGTTGCAGTGTACACATCCATTCAGTTACAATTTAAGAACCATGACCACCTGTAATGATAGGAATAAGTGAATATGGGCTATATAAAGTGTGGGGACAACCTATTTACAAACTCACAGAAGAAAGCAATGAGTCTGCAAGTCAAAGTGTAAGAAAATAAGAGGTTATTCTCAGTAGACCTGCGTGGTGGGAATGACTCAATTGGATGAATTGGGATACTCAGATAATCCTAGTATAGGGTGTAGCAGACACATCCTAGAAGAGAAAATAGAATGTTCAGACATGGAGCAATTGGGCCTCTCAGAATCAGAGGGAGAAACACATAGTGAGGTGGATCCTGGAGAAGACAAATCCAGTGACTTTACCTCCCTTGCTAAGAGGGAGTGTTAGAGTATAGCTCGAGGAGGTAACTCCTCCTCATTAGGGGTGTCTAGTAATGAGGATGAATCCCATATTATGACTAGACAAAAATTAAAATGGTGGGGACCACCTAACTCAAGCTAAGATTGCATCTCAGCCATTGATGCATCTCAATGCTTGATTAAGTCTCCACCCTTGGATCAATTTCATAATGAGAGTATACGAGGGCTAGGAATGAATGAGGAAAATATGTTAGGGTTACAAGTAACCTAGAAGCCTCACTATCAACACAAGCAAAGAAAGGGAGGTTGACTAGTGGGTCGAGGCGCTCCAGAAAGGACCGAGACAGGGTCTTCCAGATAACAAAGAAGAGGAGGCCAAGAAGGGTCGAGATAGAGACCAAGTCGGGTCTCTCTACGTGCATAAGGAGGAAATCATAACCAGAGACCAAGTCAGGTCTCACTATGTAGACAAGGAGCCAAGTAGGGCAAGCAATTTGGGTCTCACTGTGTGGATGAGGAGCTGAGTTAGGGAAAGCAATTTGAGTCTCACTGTGTGGACGAGGAGTCGAGTTAGGGCCAATAATTATCTTAGTTAAGAAATAGAGGTCGAGTTGAGTCTGAAGGAGGTAAAGGAGGCCATGATAGGGAATATACACAACTGTTTGAAGTAGCAAATGGAGATAAGAAACAATAATATGTATTGTATGACATTCGTACAGATTACACATTCACCCAGTCTGGAAAGGAAAGTGTGCCCAGGTCAGAGATATTTGTATAAGTTGTGTTTTTTAGAAGATACCAGTCGAATATAAACTGAGTTGCAGTTCCAGTTTTGTGTTTTGTGGATTCGTTAAGCATTACAACAAAGGTACGGACATGTACAGGTTGTATGATATATGTAAACTCAACCTGAGTAAATGTTATGCTTACAACGGACTGATATAAATAAAATTGCTCTGTTTTGATTATATTCATTGATGTTGTGTTGTTTTAATGGTGTGACTGTCATAGGGAAGAGAAGAGCTTAATTCTACTTCTGTTTAGAAACATTTTATCCTTCTTAAGGTTATTTTTTCATTTAATTCATAAAAAATATTAATACAAAATGAAATAAATCACTTTAATGTGTGTATAATGACATTAATATGTTAATAATGTTAATGTTAATACACAATAATATGTTAATAATATTAATGTTAAAATAAACAAAATTGTTATCGCATTAATATTGCAAATTTATTTTATATTTGAGAATAATATTTTGAATTTAGATTTAATTTTTTTACATAAAATATGGTAGGATTAACTTTTTAAAACTTTAAATTCATTAAATTTGAAAATTAATAAAAATGAATAATTGTAAATAATTCCACCAAAAAGATCAAAATGTTACTGGCTAGATTAACTTTTTAAATCTTTAAATTCATTAAGTTAGAAAAATCATAAAGGTGAATAATTCTAAAAAATGTTACTTGTTACGTTAACTTTTTAAAACTTTAAATTCATTAAGTTGGAAAAATCATAAAGGTAAATAATTCTACCAAAAGATTAAAATGATACTTGCTTACTTATTAAAAGAAATATATAAATAATAAAACATTTAAAAAAAAAAAGTTAAATAGGAATAATTGGGAAAAGAAAAGAGACCAAATGAAACTTTGCCAAACATCTTCAAAACAAAATGTCAAAAGTGACATCTCATAACTTTTATTAAAAGAAATATATAAATAATAAAACATTTTTAAAAATAAAGCCAATGAGTCAAAAGTTAAATAGGAATAATTGGAAAAAGAAAAGAGAACAAATGAAACTTTGCCAAACATCTTCCAAACAAAATGTGAAAAGTGGCATCTCATAACTTTGACTAAAGTAAGTGATTCATAATATTAACCCTATGATATGAGTGGAATCTAACTGACTATACTTTCAAAAGACAATATGGTCCATGTTTTTTTTTTCATCCACTTTTTTGAGGCACACGCTCCTGTAGGAAGGGTATGTATATGTACACACTCTTATTGTGTAGGAAGGGTATGTATATGTACACACTCTTATTGTGAATATGAAGAGTGTGTGGGTTTTCAAGGAGGTTGTTTAGGTAGTTTTAAAGAGTGATCCAAGTCATTAAAAGGGGGTTAAAAGGGGGTGTATGGAGGTCATTAAGGTGGAGGTGTTAAAAGAATCTAAACACATCTCATTCCAAGTATCTCATTCCAAGTATAGAAAGAAATATAACAAGATTTAGGTGTATATGTAACAATTCCACATCAAAACATTAAATATCTTGGAGTCATCTCCTTAATCCATATGGCAACAAACACTTGTTAAATATCGGAAAATAATAATAATAAAGTCATCAATTTGATAAAAGTTGGATACCATTACCTAAGAAAAAGTGTGAAGTTATTAGTTTGTTCAAAATTGATACCCATCCCATGAAATTGATATATATAACTATCAACCTCAAATTCATCATCTTATTTATGATGAGTTTGAATTGCAACTTACTTAAAAATATTTTTTTAAAACACAAACAAAACCTTTACAACTAATCAACATCTCTCATCAAAAAGAAAAAAAACACAATTTTTACATAAACTCTTTAACAAAACTAAATCAAATATCAATATATGGAATTGACATAAAACTTGTGATCCATTTAAAGATGTTCTCTCCACCAATATTTGAATATACAAGTTCTATAAACTATGAAATAGAGTCTTTAAAAATGTCCCCGATACTATTATTGGCAAATTATATATAAAGACTTAATATCCACCAAGGATAACAAAAGCACAACTTTGACCTATTCTTTAATTTTACTCAATGTCAAAGCGCAATAATGTTGAGATAAATTAGTTGTTCCCATACCTGAAGTCTTAACCCACCTCTTGACCCAACATATTCTATATGTTGACAAAAATGGTAAAGATTCATTAAAAATGAGGAATGGTAATATGTTCATTAAAAATGAAACAATAAATTCTAGAGTTTGTGCCCTATGTGTTTGGAGAGATCACTTAAATAATTTATTAAATTAACAAAATATTTATAATAAATATGAATTTAATATCTTTTAATATTTCTTCTTTTATTTTCAAGATGCTCAATATTTAGTTGTTTAAAAGAAAAATGGAAGTCAACCAATAATCATCGAAGATAATTAATGATTGTGGCTAAAGATTTAAGTACTCATGGAGTGAAATGAAAATTGATAAAAAGTTGAAAAAACATGGGTTCATGACAATATTTGATGTCTACTTTAGAGAGGTCCAAGAGTTCATGAACTTGATATTTAGTAATAGTTTATGTCAAAGGGTTTATAAACTTAATTCTTAGAAAATTGAATCCTTAATGTTAAAATGCTTAATAGCAATTTTGTTGTATTTTTCATTAGGTAAACTTAATTCTTAGAAAATTGAATCCTTAATGTTAAAATGCTTAATAGCAATCTTGTTGTATTTTTCATTAGGTTTGAGATGTATGTTTGGAAATATGTGATAGTTACAAACCTCATAAAATTCAAAGCAACTTAGAGGCATGGTTTTCCAAGATATCTAGGACTCTAATTTTTGGTTTTAGATTGAAAATGTTTTAGGGTATTTATGGCTTCTATTCTAAGGTATAGGTAATCATTCACATTTCTATGTCTTTGGAGAAATAATAAGGGGAAAGGGGAGCAATGTTGACAGTTAAGACTATGGTCAAATTTAATGTGCAGTCACATGAGATATGAGGATCATGGAATTGTCAAGAAAGGAAGGAGAATGGTGAAATAAATAAAAAAGAAGGAAGAACTTCTCAGACAAAGTGAGTTGTCACTAGCTTGTATTTAGGCATAATAGGGGTGGGAGAAATGGAAATTGGGGCTTTTAGGGGCACATTCATAATGATATGACTTAATATGCAATAGAAGGTGAATAGAGTGTTCTTGTAAGGTACCTGATGTATTATATAAAAAAGAAACATAAAACATTATGGCATATGTTAGTAGAACAACAAAATATAAAGAATAATAACACCAAAAATGATCCCTTTATTGATAGAAATCTAAGTTCACTTGCCTCTTCGAGGAAGAAACCTCCAACAGAGTAGAGCTCTATTACAATAATTCCCAAGACAAGGCTTTATCGTGCCTTATACTCCTATTTATACTAATTCTATCTACTAAAGAACATTCTAGAGGAAGATCTTACATAGTAAACATATTATTCTACCTACGTGAGGGGTTAGGGAGGTTAGGCCCCTAACATTCCCTTCCCTTGAAAACAAACCTTATCCTCAAGGCTTGAGATGGGGAAATTGATGCAGAATGGTATTCGTCTCCTAGGTGACATCTTCTGGTGGTGTATCCTTCCAATGAACTAAAACTTCCTTGATGGTGTGTTGATGAAGACGACTTTCGCATTGGTCCAAGATTGCTTGTGGTTGCAACCAAATTAATCATTCTTCATCCAACTCATGGAGATTGGTTTGAGTATTGCACTTATTTCGAATCACTTTCTTTAAGCACAAGACCTGGAAAACAAGATGGAGCTTAAAGTGACTAAGAAGAGCTAATTGGTAGGTCATGGGCCTCACTCACTTGAGAATTGAATAAGGACCATAAAACATGGGGATGAGTTTCTGACAGTCTTCATATTTGAGTGAAGTTTGTTTATAAGGTTACAAACGAAGAAGCATTTGTTCTGCTTGTTGCTTCATGTGATTATGATCCATGACCAAATTTTCTTTTAGGGTATGGAGAATGGTTGCACAGAATGTAAGAGTGTTTTCAACCTACTGAACCTTGGAGACACCTGGCATGTATGAGAGAACTGATGGTTTCTTTTTCTCGTAGACTAATTCAAAGGGAGTCATATGAGTGGAAATATTGTAAGAGATGTTGTACCACCATTCAACTAGGGGTAACCATTGAGCCCACTGATTTTTTCAGTCAGGCGCAAAACACCACAAATATGTTTCCAAACACTTGTTGACAACTTGATATGTAAACTATCATGGATATTCCACTGGAACAATGCATCATAACAGATCTAATAAAATACTAAAATCTTTACTATTAAGCTTAATTTCCTTTAGATATCCAGAATATTTAGTTATTGATAAAATAGATAAAACGAGAAAAATTAGAAAACAGTAAAATGCATTCTCACCATCCACAAATAAACACAAGATAGACCTGGAAAACCCAATACGGGAGAAAACCCAGCATGATGGTGAGGTTGCTCTGCTCTCTTTTCTTTAGTAAATAAATGATGCAAGTACAAATAAATAGGCACTCTATGTGGAGTTTCCTTTGACCTATGTCTTGTATGGATACTACAAAAGCTCTCCTCCTTTGTTATACTCATAGAATATCACTCTTAGATGTGTTTCTCAGTTATGGAACAATATACAATGCAAAAGAATGGAACCCCTTTTCCTTGTAGTGGCTCGATATTTAACATAGCCCGATAGCCATCTAGTTATAGGTTTTTGACTTCCACAACATTCAATTGTGATAAGGTTTTGGACCTTATAAAATGTTCTTAGAAAATCTACTACATGGCTAGCCCCACTTTTCTAAGTAATGGAGGTTGGCATGGCATCCACTCACACCATGGTGATCAATATGGTAGGTCAACTTGCGGGAGACATAACTTTCTCATACGAACTCTGATTAATGATTGGTCTACACCGTTGGAAAGGTATCAACATGTAGAATTTAGAATATTCCTATAGAATAAGGATTGGACCCAAAAAAGGTCGTTTGATTCCTCAAAATGGATCTATATTTATGACTATTTTTTGGACCCAAATTTCCAAATTTGAACCAGCCATCGAAATGGTCCTGCAAGTTTATTCCTCCAATTTTTCCACCCAAAAGTAGTGAGATAGATGAAAAATAATACAATGATCCATTATGTATCATAGCTTCATTTTTTTCATTAGTCTGAGGATGATAGGTAGTTTTGAGATGTAATTGGGTGCCTTGGAGCATGAACAATTATTTCCAAAAATTTCTCATGAAAGTTGGATCTCGGTCGGATACAATATAATGAGGCATGCCATGGAGTCTAAAGATATTGTCCATAAAAATTTGAGCCATTGTGGATGCAGTGAACGGGTGTTAAAGAGCACAAAAATGAGCATACTTGGAAGTTCAATCTACTACAACCATGATGACTAACTTATTGCCTGATTTAGGTAAGCCCACAATCGGGAGAAGTTGGAGTGTGCCTGGAGATTTGATGATTTCTCCCTTATTGCATTGATAAGTATCACATTCAGCCACAAAGGTGTGGATTTCCTATTTCATACCTTCTTAGAAAAAAGAACATTTGAGTCGTTCATAGGTTTTGGTAAAACCTAAATGCCCATCTATGGGGGAAGCAAGAAGCTCAGAGAGAATAGTGGATTTAATGTTTGATTACTTGTTTAAATCCAAGTGACCTTTATATCAAAGTTAATCATTGTTCCAAGAGTGCCCTAGATAAGCTTGGGAATATTGTTGCAGTTGTTGGATCAGGCTAGAAATTTTGGGGTCCTGCAACCATTCCTGGCAAACTACTTGAAGCCAATCTACTACAATGAAAGAGAGGGAAAAGAAGGACCCATCGTCTTCATATTTCCTTGAAAGAGCATCAACAACCAAATTTTATTTTCCCTTCTTGTAAATGATCTCATAATCATATCCAAATAGCCTGTTCAGCCATTTTTGTTTCTATGGGGATGAGATTCCTTTTTCCAGAAAATACTTGAGGCTACGATGATCAGCTTTAATTTGGAAGTGTTGCCCCAATAGATAAGGAGTTGTAATTTTTCCATAATTCTAAAAAAACTTATGATAATAGAACATTAAACCCAGGAAACCATGCAATATTTTAAGAGTTTTAGAGTGAGGCTAGTCCTTCATAGCTTCAATTTTCTTAGGATCCACTTGTACACCATCCTTGCCAACAATATGACCCGGGTACTCTAATTCAAAGGCTCCAAAAGCACATTTAAATTGTTTGAGAAAAAAA
>SNQJ01S0008037.1:138830-160482 GCA_010110895.2 Picea sitchensis
AAAATTAAATAATAATGTAAATATTTTTAACTTATATTTCAAATTTTAAAATTATAATGTAAATTTTAAAATTTTCAAAATTACATTATAAATTAAAAAAAACTTTTATAAGATTAAATAATAATGTAAATATTTTGAATTTACATTATAAATTAAAAAAAAACTTTTATAAGATTAAATAATAATGTAAATATTTTTTTATAATTGTTCTTTTAAATTGCATAATCAAATAAAAATAATTGTTTTCCTTATTATTTTATAATGTAAAAAAAACAAAAGAATAAGGATTTTATTATCTTTTAAAAAAAATATTTAGTGTTGTCTTTCTATAAATAATAATTATTATATATTATAATTTATATATAATAAGGAATGAGTATTTTTTTTTTCATGGAAATATAACAAGGAAACTTTCAATTACTTTTCCACATTTTGTAACTTAATTACGAGCTTAACTCAGTAAGAACATCAAATAAGACCCTAAACATACTCCTGACATAGATTTAATCGTAGAATAAGGAGTAGCTATTTTTTATTTTTTATGTTGATATTGTCTTATTATTATTTTTTAATGATGATATTAATGTTAATAAATTTGATACTATACATGCAAAAAAAAATCGGTCTAATGAAAATAGTGCTTTGGATACTCCAACTATCTTTATTTTTTATTTTAAAAATAGTATGGTATGGTATGGTATGGAATGGAATTGTAACTATCAAATTTGTTAGTAGGGAAACAATTGGGTTTTGAACTAAGCCTATGTTAAAGGATACTTGAACAAAGAAAGTTGCTATTACTAAATCTTCATAATAAAATAATTTTTAATATTATATAATAATAAATATAAATTATTAATAATTTATAAATGAGGAAAGTTGTTATTACTAAATCTTCATAATAAAATAATTTTTTATATTATATAAATAATAAATATAAATTATTAATAATTTATAAATGAGGATCATGAAAGTATAAGTTATTAATATCCCAGTGAGATATAACACTATCACTTTAGTTCAAAAACTTACCTCTAAAATAAAGCATAAATAGCAATGTATGCAATTTTTATAACTGTTTAAATTAGATAATAAAGTAAATATAATTTTTTTGGTTCTTATTATTTTATTATTTATATAAAATAAAAAGAACGTGGATGACATTATCTTTTTTTAAGAGTACTTAGTGTTATATATAAAGTTTAGATTCCACTCATAGCATAGATGAATCACTTATTTTTATTCAACCATTTGAGATGTCACTTTTCACATTTTGTTTGGAAAGTTTTTTTATCAAAATTTTAATTTGGTTTATTTATTTATTTTAATTGTTGTTTAGGTTAATTTTTAACTATTTTTTTTCATTTAACTCTTGATTTTTTTTAAAAAGTACTTAGTGTTATATATAAAGTTTAGATTCCACTCATAGCATAGATGAATCACTTATTTTTATTCAACCTCTCAATGTTATGAGATATCATTTTTCACATTTTGTTTGGAAAATTTTTATCAAAATTTTAATTTGGTTTATTTACTTATTTTTGGGTTAATTTTTGAATTATTTATTTTCATTTAATTTTTGATTTTTGATTTTTTTTTTTAAAAGTAAGTAGAGATTTGATATTTTATTTATAAATGAATAGAACATATAGATATAAAAGTATGGTTATGAGATAAATTAGATGTCCATTTAGTGTCAGTAAGTTTGTTGGCCTACCTTAAGGGAAATCATGTCAGCTGGTAAAGAAAAAAAAAATGTTTTTGAGAGTACCTATCCTCTAACAATCCTGATACATAGAGACCATGACTGCAAAAAATGACTAGAAAAGTTAACAAATTCATATATAGGAAATTAAAAACCATATCTCGACTGTCATTCATCAGAAACATGAACTTGGGGTGCCCCTGAGGGATAGGACGAATCCTATAGGGGCGAAGGAGGAGGTGGTCGGGCAGACGAGGATGCATCCTTGTCACCAACAATATGAAAGACGCTGCATGTTTTTTCACCAACCAGAATGTCATTGTGATGGGAAGATTGTTCAAATGCTCCAATATATCCATTCGCTAGGTGAGTTTTCTTAATTTTCCCTCCCATGGCTTCATACTTTGTGCCATCATAGTTTTTACATGCTAATGAAGCTCCATGGTCTTGTGGAATTTTGAGTCTCTATTATTGGTGCAACCCATGTGGGGAATGACTCTTCCCACTTTCTTGTCCACGTCTTTATCCTCAATGCAAGATTGAATAGATCTCACATCCTCTTCTATAATGGCCATGGAATCCCTGACCATCTGCTCGACTTCAGGATGATAATGCTCGACTGCTTCTGTAGCAGCGAGGGAGGCTTTGGTTTTTTGCTCAGACTCCATGAGAGCCCAAAAAACCCATTACAGACCACCAAATTCAGCACGCCAGACGACCGACCTCCATTGCTACGAACCTCCCATGTGAAAAGAGAAATAAAGAACAATAAAACGCATCAAACGAGGAATAAAACCATAATACTTACCCAGAGTTTGAAGCCTCCTCCCATGCATGGATATGATACCCACCAGGATGGAGTTGTTCTCCTCATCAATCTTCATTGAAGCATTGATAATGATAAACCAGAGGTGGAGCTTGCAAACTGTATTGTCACTCATCCTGCAATGTATTATGAAAATCATGGTGTGAAGAGCCCACATTAATGTCTGGAGCAGGAGGGATATACATGATCGAATGAACCTGAGAGATGGCAGAGGGTGAACCATAAGACAAGACCTCCCCCACTGTGAAATAACTGCCCATGTTTCCTACACGCATCATCTTATCATGGCTACGAAAGCCATATGTCACCCCATCCGAATGATTTAACTTAACTCATTTACTTTCATTTTTTTAGACATTTTAAAATGGTTTATTATTTATACTATTTTTTTTAATTAAATAAGCAAGTAACATTTTGTTCTTCTAGTGGAATTATTCAAAATTATTCACCTTTCTTAATTTTCAAACTTAATGAATTAAAAGTTTAAAAAATCAATCCCAATATATTATGTAAAAATTGTGAATCCAAATTCAAAAAATTATTCTTAAATACAAGATAAATGTGCAAATTGATTGATGTGATTACATTTTCTTTTATTTTAACATTAACATATTAATGTCATTATTTATATATAGATAATATATATATATATATGAATTATCTCATTTTGCATTAATACTTTTTATGAATTGAAAATTTAAATAAGTTCGTTCCAATTATAATTTGGTTTTTGAAACAGTTTGGTTTCTTGTTTGTAGTTTTGTGCTTTGACAAGTTTGTTTCTATTTAAATTACAAGGAAGAAGAGGAAGAATATAGAATATTGTATTCACCTTCTCTTGCATATTACATATTAAGTTGTATAATTACGAATATGTCCCTAAAAACTCTAATTTGCATTTCTCCAACCCTTATTATGCGTTAACCTAGGCTAGTGACAACTCACTTTGTTTGATAGGTCCTTTATTCTTTTTTATTTATTTATTTCACCATTCTCCTTTCTTTATCCACAATTCCATGATCCTCATACCTCATTTGATTGCACATTAAAGTTGACCATAGTCTTGATTTTCAACATTACCCACCTTCCCCTTATTATTTTTTGAAAGGCATATACATATGGATGACTATCTATACCTTAGAATAGAAGAAATAAATTCCTTAGGACATTTTCCATCTAAAACCAGAGATGATCCTAGATGTCTTGGAAAACCATGCCTCTAAATTGATTTTAATTTTATGAGGTTTTTTACTATCACATATTTCCAAACCAACATTCAAACCTAGATAAAAAATCTAGCAAGGTTGCTATCAAACCTTTTAACATTAAAGATTTAATTTTCTAAGAATTAGATTCATAAATACTTTAATATAAACTGTTAATAAGTATTGAGTTCATGAATTCTTAAAACCTCTCTAAATTAAACACTGAATATTTTCATGAACCAATGTTTTTTCAACTTTTTATTAATTCTCATTTCCCTCAATGAGTACTTACATATTTAACCACAATCTTTAATTATCTCTTACATATTTAACGACAATATTTAATTGTCTCTGATGATTATTGGTTGAATTCCTTTTACTTTTGCTTTTTAACAAGAAAATGGGAATTTATATTAAAATAAAAACAACGTACATAGACACTAGAGAGTTACAATCAGTCCAAAAATGAAGACTAGATTTGCTACAGAGTCTGTAAATAGAGTCACTATATGTCTTTTATGAACAACAATTTTAAAATCCCATATCCCCGTATGCCAAAATTTTTCCCCTTATACAATCTGTAAAAGACTCCTAATATAAGAATACAAAAATGGAACATATAATCTAAAGAGCTTAGCTGGTGTGGCCATCAGGGCGCCATTTCTCTGCTTCTGGGACTAGTGCATTTAAGTCCAGTAATTCAACGACCATGATAAGGGATGGGGTTGCTTCAGGCTGTTCTATTGCTTCTTGAGTCGGGGAATTTGCTCCTTGTTGGGGTTGAATCTTCAATTCTTTAATCTGCTGATGAAGAGCATGACATTTGTCCTTCAACTAGGAAATTTCTTGCCTCTGCTTCGCTGATTCTTCTAGAACAGTAAGTAAATGATTTGAAATCCCATTGTATCTGATCTAGAGAAGGAGAACCGAATTGTGTGTTGTCTTCTATTTCACCTTCAAGCTACTCCATACACGACGCCCACCTCCCACAGCGACGAGCCACCATTATCAATTCCTGAATATTGATTTCCTGAAAGGGAGAGTCTAGAAAAGGAAGAACGAATGCAGAGAGAAAGAACATATAGAACTCAGTTGCACTCGGGAAAATGATTTTGGCCATAACGATACTCCCATCGAGCCTAAATTCCACTCACATACAAGTGACCTCACCACCATGTGCTTACCACCTTCCATAATCATAACGAGAGGTTACAACCGATCTGTAGATACCTCACCCCATCCCACATTTTATAGAAGTCATGCTATGAGCTAATAAAAAGGACATATGCCTCCAAGTGAATTTATAACGGATTTATGAGATTACATGTCAGGGACGCATTAAAGATTATGCGTTTGAAGAGTGACATGTGTTGATGATGGGGCATTTAATGTTTCATAATGAAATGAGATGGACCTTTGGGAGAGTTGGGTAATGAACTCCTTGGGGGTGCATGCCCTTTGATTTTTGAGAATTAAGTGATTTCTTCTTAATGGACTAGCATTTCAACTATTGGCTAAGAAGCCACAACCCAGGGGAATCTAAGCCATCAAAATTCCTGGGGATCGCACCCGGCCTGAGCTGCACGAACCCTTAACATGGCTAGAGTTTTGGGTGTTTCCTCCCGACTAAACACATCGTAAGAGTATTGAACTCAGGTTGCCTAGCAAACAAAACTCACACTTTAACCAATTGAGCTAGCAGGAATTGACTAAAACGTTGAAGGACATGGGGGTTGGATTTGATCCACTTATGTGTGAACGGGTCACGATACCATTTAATATAGTATCTCTGGGTGAAACCACACATTCGACCACTATCTCAAGGTGCCCCCATGGCTCCAGGTAAGGCCCTCATGGGAATTGAACCTTGCCCAATGGTGAAAAAATCCTTACTTTCCACCATTGGATCCAACCCCTTTGGGCGTGATGGGTAGCAATTTTGAACAAACCACTGATTTCATAATTTTTTCATAGGTGATGGGATCCAATTTTTATCAAGTCGATGACTTGTCTACTTCACTTCCGATGTTTAGACGTGATTGTTTCCATGTGGATTAAGAGGATGACCCCAACATGTTGAAAATTTTGATGTGGAGTTGCATATACACCTGGATCTTGTTGTACTTTCTTTGTGAACTTGGGATGAGAAGTTTTATAGCATCTTTTGAAAAATCTATGTCTGAGATGCCTTATTGGCCACCAAACACCCCCTTTTGTTGAATTGGATCACTCTACAGTCAGCCTAAACAACCTCCTTGGAAACCCACATGCTCTTCCTACCCATAATAGGATCATCTGCATGCCCTTCCTACGCATAGAAGGATCGTGAGCCATAAAAAGTGGATGAAAAATATAGAATCCACGAAAATCACGTGCTCCTGAGTAGGGTTTATAGGAAAACTACTTCCATAATTTCTTGAAACTTGTTCCAAACTATCTCAACCATCTTGTAATGGTAAAAATCAGCCATGAATGGAATGCAAGGGTAAGCATCGATGCAATAGTAGAGAAATCATTTTGATATCTTTGTGCCAAAGAAATCAAAGGTTGATGTTTCCTTGTGGTTTTTATGATCTTTATCCCTTGGATATCCCCTACTATTCAAGTATTTTCGTCTCAAACCTCTCATTTTTCCTTATCCCATTGCATGGAAAATATTTGGAGTCTTAAGTGGCTCGGGGAAGGAGAAATCCAGAAGACGGTTACAGAAGGTGTCAATAGTGAATCAGGTATAACTTTGTGTAATGTTGTTGATCCAGGTGGGTATTGGTGGCCACCTACCTATTCCACTGGCTTGAAAAATAGTTTTCCACCTTGGTAGTTTTTCGACAGTTTTTCGGGTTCCAAACTTTCGGGGCCATTTTGAGCCCCTAAACGACGTTTTTTGGGGATTTGGGGCCCAATTCATCAATAGAGGCTTTGATTTGGGCCAGTCGAAAATCATTCTTCTTGGTTAGACCTTTCCAATGAGCTATCATGCGCCTAAAACTGAGATCGTATGCAAAAGTTACAACCTTGAGAAGTTGATGTACTAACTTACCTAAACAGGGCCCACATGACTTTTGGCGCTTCATCTCCTAGGGTTAGGTTTTTGGATGTCTAGGGTTTTTCACATTCCCGTTTATTGTAAAAAAGGCCTTCAAAACCTCATTGTAATCATCTTATTGCGAATGAGTGCAATTGTCACATCTCTTCTCAGAGATAAGCTGCCACCATTCCAACAAGCTTGTTTTTCGCTGCATTTTATAGTTTCAGCTTATTTCCTTATTGAATAGAAGACCAGTTTTACTGTATCTCTGTTATTCTCTGTTAAGCATATTTTAATAATATGTATTCATTTCTTTCCGCTCATAAAATCTGGATCAGTGGTATCAGAGTGGTTTTCTCCTTGTCGTCTTAATGCATGTCCCCAACGAGGTTAGGGTAAAAAGAATTGGGTCTCGAGCTTGTTTCTCTTGAGGACAAAAGCTCTCGCACACCCAAGCGACCTCTCATGGTAAGAGAAAATAAAGATGATGGGACATGAGATCCTTTCAAAATGTTTCTTAAGGAATCCCTCGTGTAACAGAGGAACGAGATGATGGATAGTTTCGCACAAATCCTTCAGCGGCTACCAACAGGCGACGCATCTTTCTCGAGTGGAAGCAACACCCCCTTCAAGGTAAAAATCAACTTCGATATTCCTATATTTGAAGATCAGATAGACACATATGTTGTAGAAAAGTGGTTGAATCTACTAGAACAATATTTTTATGTCCATAACTTTTCAAATAGAGAAAGCATTACTTTTGTTCTCCTCAAAGTCATTCCCCATGTGAAAGATTGGTGGGAAACTTTCCGTGAGAAAAAGGAAATAGAGGAACCCTCATTATTTACAATTGCGGTCACTTGGGAATCCTTCAGGGATGCTATTAAGTAAAAATACTACCATGTCAGAAGTTATGATGACTTGTATACCAAATGGACTACACTACGACAAGAAAGAGACCAAGCAGTGCCAGAGTTCACAAATGTCTTCCATACCTTGCGCACCAAGCTGGTATCAAAGATTCAGAACATCGTCTGGTGCTCAAGTATCACGGTGCCCTGCATAGATACATCCAGACCGAAATGGAATTTCTGGACATCTCATCCTTTGGTGTGGCCTATCGACATGCCTTCAAAATCGAGCAGAAGCTCAAACAAAAGATGCGACAATTTGGGCCTGGGAACCTCTCACAACAAAAGACCGGAAAGGGCAGCCCCAACCCACAGAACACAGGATAGAGCAAAGATGGATAGTATCAGTACAACCATTCCAAGCCACAAGAAAATAAAGACACCGGAAAGACAAAGAAAGATACCTGGAAGTGATGTGACTTCCATAAGAGCCCTTGGCATAAAACTACTGATTGTCGCTCAAAGAAGTCGCTCGTGGCTGAAGTGAAAGCCTATGAATCATATGTGGTTTCTGAATTTGAGTTAGAACCTGAAAGGGGAAGACAAATCATCGACGCGGAACCCAGTGCCACCGTTTCTACCACCAAGCTCCAACCTGGTGAACCAGACGAGCCAGAAGAAGGTGAGCGCCTCTTCCATTCAAAGATGTGGGTAAAAGGCAACCCGTTGCACTTCATCGTTGATAGCGGTAGCCAGAAGAACCTCATCTTGACAGAGGTCGTAAGGCGCCTAGCCCTGCCAAAAATGCCGCACCCACAACCCTACACCATTGGATGGCTCCGCCAAGGAAGCGATCTCCATGTCAGTGAACAGTGTCGATTGTCATATGACATCAAGCCCTTCAAAGACGAGGTATTGTGTGATGTTCCTCCTCTCGAAGTTTGTAATGTTCTTTTGGGCCCACCTTATTTATGGAAATGACATGTTGTATATGAGTCTAGGCCTCGCAGTGTCATTATTAATTTGAACATGAAATTGTATAGGATACCCAAGGAAGTCTGTCCTAGTGCTATTTCCTTGATATCTGCCAAGCAATGCAGGAAGGTCATCTCTGAGACCGATAAATTTGTCTTCTTTGTGATTCGCTCTTAGAGTGAGAGAAATATTGCAGCCACATCCAGGGCCTCTGCGGTTGATCTCTCCACACAGTAGAATCAAGTGGATAAGGTTGTGGAAGACTACTCATATATCATCTCCTCTCCTACCGGGGTACCTTTGCACTGCCAGGTCAAGCATCCCATCGATCTGACCCTAGGGGCACCGCTACCCAATGGGCCAGTCTACCGCTGCTCTCTATTAGAAAACGAGGAGATCAAGAGGTAGATCCAAGAACTCATCCACAAGGGGCACATTCATCCCAACTCATCACCTTGTGGGAGACCAATTGTACTGGTGCAGAAGAAAGATGAGACATGCGACTCTGCATTGATTACCGGGCCCTGAATAAAATCACAGTCCGAAATCGATACCCGATTCCCCGAATCGACGACCACCTTTATCAACTCACAAGGGCCAAATACTTCAGTAAGATTGATCCGAAGTCTGGCTACCACCAGGTCCCAATAGAACAGACAAATGTATGGAAGACCGACTTCAAGTCAAAAGAAGGTCTTTTTGAATGGCTGGTCATGCCCTTTGGCTTGAAAAATGCTCCAACAAATTTTATGAGGATGAAGGATGATATACTACAACCTTTCACCAATAATTTTTTAGTGGTGTATCTGGATGACATCCTCATCTACAACAAGACTTGGGTGGAACACTTGTAACATATTGAGAAGGTTCTGCACACCCTGCGATAGTACAAACTATATGAAAACTTGGAAAAATGCTCCTTCAACATGGACAGGGTCCATTACTTAGGCTACATCATTGATCAACATGGTGTGCATGTGGATCCATCCAATATCAAGGTCATCCATGACTGGCCAGCCCCAACCACACTCACTAAACTTCAGAGCTTCTTAGGCCTCTCCAATTTCTATCGCAGGTTCGTGTTGGGATTATCTCATATCGCATGGGCCCTCGGCCAAGTAACCAGGGGTGGCGGTAAGGCAAAATTTGTGTGAGGCCTGTCCCAACAACAAGACTTCAATGACTTGAAGAAACGTTTGTGCTCATCCCCAATACTTTCATTACCGTACCTACAACATCCCTTTGAGATCAAGACAGATGCTTCAGACTATGTTGTGGGCATCGTTCTCACTCAACACGACCACCCCGTGGAATATCATAGTAAGGCACTATCAGATGTTGTCCGTAAGTACCCTACTTATGACAAATAAATTTTCTCCATTGTGCAAGCCTGCTGCCAGTGGAGACATTACATTGTTGGGAAGGAGACAATCATCTATATTGATCACAAGCCACTATAGCTCATGCAGACCCAAGGAAAATTGTAGAATGAACGCCATCATAAGTGGTCCACATACTTACAACAATTCTGCCTCAACATCAAGTATAAAACAGGAATTACCAATCGAGTTGTTGATTTCCTCAGCCGACCCCCAGTCACAACACTCACCACGGTGCTAGGCTCTTGTGACCACGAGACCTCTAGATTTCCCTAACTCTACGAGACAGACCCAGACTTCTCCACCACCTACCAAATGTTGGGCGCCAACTCAGTGGTCGCTAATTTCCATCTTCAGGATGACCTATTGTGCCATATGGTCCATCTCTGTGTTCTATCAAGCGAGTGCACGAAGTTTATTTGGGAATCTCACTACAGTCGGCTGGCAGGACACTTTGGCGTCGAAAAGACAATGGCAGTGCTGCAGAAACATTTCTACTGGCTGAAACTTTGAGAGGATGTCAACAAGTATATCAGGTCCTGCGACACCTGCATTATTGTCAAACCGACCACTAAGAATCAAGGCTTGTACACCCCTCTGCCTACTCCTGAAAGGCCATGGTAATCCATCTCAATTGACTACATGTCGGGCCTCCCGTCCACCAAGAGGGGAAATGACTGTGTTTTTCTGGTTGTTGATCGCTTTTCCAAGATGGCAATTCTAGTAGCCTGCAAGAAGAACATCACAGTAGAAGCCACTGCTAAGCTCTTCTTTGAACGATTATGGGTACATTTTGGGATCCCATAAACCATTATCTCAGACCGTGACTGTCGATTCCTCAGCACATTCTGGTCGAGCCTTTGGTCACTGCTAGATACCAAGCTCACCAAATCCACTACCTTCCACCCCTAGACAAATGACCAAACTAAGGTCATTAATCGGATGATCGTACATATCCTACACATGTACACTTCAAAACACCCCCGCACATGGGATGCGAGTCTTCCTTATGTCCAACATAGCTACAACCGAGCCCTGCATAGCTCGACTGGCCACAGCCCCTTTCAGGTGGGGGTGGGATTCCAACCATTGGGCCCCATGGATGTTGCACTACCCCTGGCGACCACCTCGGCCGACTCGTCCCCTGCTCCACCAGAAGCTAACAAATCTACTTGGTTCATTGAGCGGATCTAGCACATCTGCCAACAGGTTCAGGATATTCTACAGAAGTCTAATGCCAAGTACAAGCAATGCCATTATTAACATTGGGTGCCACATAAGTTTCAAGTGGGCGACAAAGTTTGGTTGCACTTATAGAAAGAACGCCTTAATGGGCCCAATAGGAAGCTCCACCCACTTTGTTATGGGCCGTACACCATCACCAAGGTTGTGGGTGACAATGATTTTGAGATCAACACTCCCCCTTTCCTTGGCCTGCACTCAGTCTTCAACGTGGCTCTCCTTCAGCCATATTTCACACCATTATTGGACACCTCATAGATAGCAAAGTAGTTGAGACCAACAGAGCTCAACCCTGACTGCATGCAATAGGCATGTAGTGATCAGATTATGGACACATAGATCTAGGGCACTCAACAACAAAGGATCAAGCTTTATCTAGTCGTCAAAGCAGGACAACTCCTACACTAAGGCAAGTGGCTCACTCGGGGCCAAGTTCAACAGAAACGTCTTCATATGATGGGGGAAATCAACACAATGGAGACCATTTCTTCCTAAGGAGGGAGGATTGATCCAGGTGGATATCGATGGCCACCCACCTATTCCACTGGCTCGAAAAACAGTTTTCCACCTTGGCAGTTTTTTGGGTTCCAAACTTCCGAGGTTGTTTTGAGGCCTTAAACGATGTTTTTGGGGGATTTGGGGCCTAAATGATTGGTGGGGGTAGTAACCTAGGCCAATTGAAAATTGTTCTTCTCGATTATACCTTTCCAATGGGTTATCGTGCGCCTAAAACGAATATCGTATGCAAAAGTTACGACCTCGGGAAGTTGATGTACTAACTTACCCAAACGGGGCCCACATGACTTTTGGTGCTTCATCTCCTAGGGCTAGGTTTTTGGATGTCTAGGGTTTTTGACATTCCTGTTTATTGTAAAAAAGGCCTTAAGAGCCTCATTATAATAATCTTCTTGCAAATGAGAGAAATCGTCACATCTTTTCTCAGAGATAAGCCGCCGCCATTCCATCAAGCTTGTTTTCCGTTGCATTTTATAGTTTCAGCTTATTTCCTTATTGAATAGAAAACCATTTTTTATGTATCTTTGTTATTCTGTGTTAAGAATATTTTAATAATCTGTATTCATTTATTTATGCTCATAAAATCCGGATCAGTGGTATCAGAGCGGTCTGCTCCTTGTCGTCTTAATGCATGTCCCCAACGAGGTCAGGGTACAAAGAATTGGGTCTTGAGCTTGTTTCTCTTGAGGACAAAATATCTCGCATGCCCAAGCAACCTCTCATGGTAGGAGAAAAGAAAGAAGATGAGACATGGGATCCTGTCAAAATTTTGCTTAAGGAATCCCTCACGCAACAGAGGAGCGAGATGATGGATAGTTTCGCACAAATCCTTCGGTGGCTAGCAACAAATGACGCATCTTCCTCGAGCAGAGGCACTTCCCTTCAAGGTACAAATAAATTTCAATATTCCTATATTTGAAGGTCAGATAGACGCAGATGTTGTAAAGAAGTGGTTGAATCTACTAGAAGGGTATTTTCTTTCCATAACTTTTCAAATAGATAAAAGATTACTTTTGCACTCTTCAAAGCTGTTCCCCATGTCAAAGATTGGTGTGAAACTTTATGTGAGGAAAAGGAAACAGAGGAACCCTCATTATTTACAGTTGCGACCACCTAGGAATCCTTCAGGGATGCTATTAACGAACAATACTATCCTGTTGGAAGTTATGACAACTTGTATACCAAATGGACCACACTGCGACAAGAAAGATACCAAGCAGTGCCAGAGTTCACAAATGTCTTCCGTACCTTGCGCACCAAGCTAGGTATCAAAGATTCAGAGTGACATATGGTGCTCAAGTATCGCGGTGCCCTGCATATATACATCCAGACCAAAATGGAATTTCTGGACATCTCATCCTTGGGTGTGACCTACCGATATGCCGTCAAAATCGAGTAGAAACTCAAACAAAAGACGTGGCAATTTGGGCCTGGGAACCTCTCACAACAAAATCCAGGAAAGGGCGTCCCCAAGCAAAGACAGACACTGGAAAGACAAAGAAAGATACCGGAAAGTGGTGCGACTTCCATTAGAGCCCTTGGCATAACACTGTTGATTGTCGCTCAAAGCAGTCGCTGGTGGCCAAAGTGAATTCCTATGAATCAGATGCAGGTTCTGACTCTGAGTCAGAACCAAAAAGGGGAAGACAGATCATCGACACGGAACCAAGTGCCATCGTTGCTACCACTAAGCTCCATCCTGGTGAACTAGATGAGCCAGAATAAGGCAAACGTCTCTTCCATTCATAGATGTGGGTAAAATGCACCCCGTTTCACTTCATCGTTGATAGCGGTATCCAGAAGAACCTCATCTCAAAAGAGGTCATCAAGCGCCCGGCCCTGCTGACAATGCCGCACCCACAACCCTACACCATTGGATGACTCCACCAAGGAAGCAATCTCCATGTCAGTCAACAATGTCGACTATCGTACGACATCAATCCCTTCAAGGACAAGGTATTGTGTGATGTTGCTCCTCTCGAAGTTTGTAATGTTCTTTTGGGCCAACCTTATTTATGGAAATGTCATGTTGTATATGAGTCTAGGCCTCATAGTGTTATTATTACTTTGAGCCGGAAATTGTACAAGATACCCAAGGAAGTCCCTCCTAGTGCTATTTCCTTGATCTCTGCCAAGAAATGCAGAAAGGTCTTCTCTCAGACCAAGAAATTTGTCTTCTTCGTGATTCACTCTCAGAGTGAGCGAAAGAGCGTAGCCACATCCAGGGCCTCTGCAATCGATATCTCCACACAACATAAGAAAGTAGATAAGGTCATGGAACAATACTCAAATATCTTCGCCTCTCCTACCAGGGTACCTCTGCACTTCCAGGTCAAGCATCCCATCGATCTGACCCCAGGCGCACCACTACCCAATGGGCCAGTCTACCGCCTCTCTTTGTTAGAAAATGATGAGATCAAGAGGAAAATCCAATAAATTCTCCACAAGGGGCACATCTGTCCTATCTCATCGCCTTGTGGGAGCCCAATCGTGCTGGTGCAGAAGAAAGACAAGACCTGGCGACTCTGCATTGACTAATGAGCCCTGAATAAAATCACAGTCTGAAACCAATACCTGATTCCCCGAATCAACAACCTCCTTGATCAACTCACTGGGGCCAAATACTTCAGTAATATTGATCTGAAGTCTGGCTACCACCAAGTCCCAATAAAACAGATAGATGTAGAAGACCGCCTTCAAGTCAAAAGAAGGTCTTTTTGAATGGTTGGTCATGCCCTTTGGTTTGAAAAATGCTCCAACAACGTTTATGAGGATGATGGATGATATCATATGACCTTTCAACAATAACTTTGTAGTGGTGTATCTGGATGACATCCTCATCTACAACAAGACTTTGGCGGAACCCTTGTAGCATATTGGACACGTTTTGCACACCCTGCGGTAGCACAAACTATATGCAAACTTGGAAAAATGCTGCTTCATCATGGAAATGGTCCATTACTTAGACTACATCGTTGATCAACATGGTGTGCATGTGGATATAGCCAAGATCCAAGTCATCTGTGACTGGCCATCCCCAATCACACTCACTGAACTTCAGAGCTTCTTGGGCCTTGCCAATTTCTATCGCAGGTCCATGTTGGGATTCTCTCATATCGCATGGGCCCTCGGCCAAGTAACGAGGGGTGGAGGTAAGGACAAATTTGTGTGGGGCCTGTCCCAACAACAATCCTTTGATGACTTAAAGAAGAGTTTGTGCTCATCCCTAGTACTTTCATTACTGGACCTGCAACATCCCTTTGATATTGAGACAAATGCTTCAGACTATGTTGTGGGCACCGTGCTCACTCAACATGGCCACCCCGAGGCATATCATAGTGAGACACTATCAGATGATGTCCGTAAGTACCCTACTTATGACAAACAAATGTACTCCATTGTGCAAGCCTGCTGCCAGTGGAGACATTACATTCTTTGGAAGGAGACAGTCATCCACACTGATCACAAGCCACTACAGTTCATGCAAACCCAATGAAAATTGCATAATGACCGCCATCATAAGTGGTCAACATACTTACAACAGTTCCACCTCAACATCAATTATAAAACAGAAAGTACCAATTGAGTTGCAGTCGCAACACTCACCACAGTGCTAGACTCTTGCGGCCATGAGACCTCCAGATGGCCCCAACTCTACGAGACATACCCTAACTTCTCCACCACCTACCAAATGTTGGGCGCCAACTCAGTGGTTGCTAATTTCCATATTCAAGACGGGATGTTGTGCCATTTGGGTCATCTCTGTGTTCCATCAAGTGAGCGCACAAAGATGATTTGGGAAGCTCACTATAGTCGGGTGGCAGGACACTTCGGCATCGAAAAGACAGTGGCAGTGCTACAGAAACATTTCTACTGGCCAAAACTTTGGCAGGGTGTAGGAAAGTATATCGGGTCCTGCACCGCCTACGCTATTGTCCAACCAACCACTAAGAAACAGGGCTTTCACACCCCTTTGCCTACACCTGACAGGCCGTGGGAATCCATCTCACTGGAATACATGTCGGGCCTCCCATCCACCATGAGGTGAAACAACTATGTTTTTGTGGTTGTTGATCACTTTTCCAAGATGGCGATTCTAGCTGCTTGCAAGAAGAACATCACAGCAGAAGCCACTACCAAGATATTCTTTGAATGAGCATGGGTACATTTTGGGATCCAAAGTACCATTATCTCATACCATGACAGTCGGTTCCTCGACACATTCTGGTCGAGCCTCTGGTCACTGTTGGATACTAAGCTCACAAAATCCACTGCCTTCCACCCCCAGATAGATGGCCAAACTGAGGTCGTCAATCGGATGATCATACATATCCTTCGCATGTAAAATTCAAAACACCCCGACACATGGGATGAGAGTCTTCCCTATGTCCAACATAGCTACAACTGAGCCCTGCATAGCTCAACTAGCCACAACCCCTTTTAGGTGGGGGTGGGATTCCAACCATTGGGCCCCATGGATGTTGCACTACCCCTAGCGACCACCTCGACCAAATTGTCCCCTGCTCCACCAGAAGCTGACAAAGCCACCTGGTTCATTGAGCGGATCCAACTCATCTGCAAATAGGTTTAAGATATTCTATAGAAGTCTAATTCCAAGTACAAGTAGTGCCATGATCAACATCGGGTGCCACATGAGTTTCAGGTGGGCGACAAAGTTTGGTTGTACTTACAGAAAGAACGCATTATAGGGACCAATCAGAAGCTCTTCCCACTCTGTTATGGGTCATACACCATCACCAAGGCTATGGGTGACAATTATTTTGAGCTCAACACTCCCCCTTTCCTTAGCCTGCACCCAGTCTTCAACGTGGCTCTCCTTCGGCCATATTTTGCACCATTATTGGACACCTTAGAGATAGCAGAGCTAAACCATGACTGCATGCATCAGGCATCCAATAATCAAATTGTGGACACACATATCAAGGTCACTCGACAACAAAGGATCCAAATTTATCGAGTCGTCAAAGCAGGTCAACTCCTACAACAAGGCAAGTGGCTCACCTGGGGCCAAATTCAACAAAAATTTCCTCATATGATGGTGGAACTCAACGCAATTGAGACCATTGCTTCCTAAGGAGGGAGGATTAATCCAAGTGGATATCAGTGTCCACCCATCTATTCCACTGGCTCGAAAAATGGTTTTCCACCTTGGCAGTTTTTCGGGTTCCAAAATTCCGGGACCATTTTGAGGCCCTAAACGACAGTTTTTGGGTTTTTGGGCCCAAGTGACTGCCAAAGGCACTAACCTTTTCTATTCAAAAATCATTCTTCTTGGTTATACCTTTCCAATGGGCTATCATTCGCCTAAAACATAGATCGTATGCAAACGTTACGATCCCAAGAAGTTGATGTACTAACTTACCAAAACGAGGCCCACATGACTTTTGACGCTTCATCTCCTAGGGTTAGGTTTTTGGATGTCTAGGGTTTTTGACATTCCTGTTTATTGTAAAAAAGGCCTTTAGAGCCTCATTTTAATTATCTTCTTGCAAATGAGCGCAACCATCACATCTCTTCTCAGAGATAAGCCGCCACCATTCCAGCAATCTTGTTTTCCGCTGCATTTTATAGTTTCAACTTATTTCCTTATTGAATAGAAAACCAGCTTTATTGTATCTCTATTATTCTATGTTAAGCATATTTTAATAATATTTATTCATTTCGTTCTACTCATAAAATATGAATCAGTGGTATCAGAGTGGTCAGATCCTTGTTGTCTTAATGCATGTCCCCAACGAGGTCAAGGTACAAAGAATTGGGTCTCGAGCTTGTTTCTCTTGAGGAAAAAATCTCTCGCACGCCCAAGTGACCTCTCATGGCAGGAGAAAAGAAAGATGATGAGACAAGATATCCTTTCAAAATGTTGCTTGAGGAAGCCCTCACGCAACAGAGGAATGAGACGATGGATAGTTTTGCGCAAATCCTTCGGCGGCTACCAACAGGTGACACATCTTCCTTGAGCGGAGGCGCCGCCCCCTTCAAGGTACAAATCAACTTCAATATTACTATATTTGAAGGTCAAATAGACGCAGATGCTATAGACAAGTGGTTTAATCTACAAAAAGGGTATTTTTCTATCCATAACTTTTCGAATACAGAAAAGATTACTTTTGCGCTCCTAAAAGGCGTTCCCCATGTCAAATATTGGTGGGAAACTTTTTGTAAGAAAAAGGAAACAGAGGAACCCTCATTATTTATAGTCACGGCCACCTAGGAATCCTTCAAGTATTGTATTAAGGAACAATACTACCCTCTCGAAAGTTATGACGACTTGTATACCAAATGGACCACACTGCGACAAGAAATAGACCAAGCAGTGCCAGAGTTCACAAATGTCTTCCATACCTTTCACACCAAGCTGGGTATCAAATATTCAGAGAGACATATGGTGCTCAAGTATCGCAGTGCCCTGCATAGATACATCTAGACTAAAATGGAATTTATGGGCATCTCATCCTTGGGTGCGGCCTACCGATATGCCATCAAAATCGAGAAAAAACTCAAACAAAAGATGCGGCAATTTGGGCCTGAGAACCCCTCACAGCAAAAGACAGGAAAGGGCGGCTCCAACTCATAGAACAAAGGACATAGAAAATATGGATAGTATCAGGACAACCATTCCAATCCGCAAGAAAATAAGGACACCAGAAAGACAAACAAATATACCAAGAAGTGGTGCGACTTCCATAAGAGCCCTTGGCATAACATTGTTGATTGTCGCTCAAATTAGTCGGTGGTGGCCGAAGTGAAATCCTCTGAATCAGATGCGGGTTCTGACTCTGATTCAGAACCATAAAGGGGAATATAGATCATCAACGCGGAACCGAGTGCCATCATTTCTACCACAAAGCTCCAACTTGTGAACCAGATGAGCCAGAAGAAGGCGAGCGCCTCTTCCATTCATAGATGTGGGTAAAAGGCACCCCACTGCACTTCCTCATTGATAGCGGTAGCCAAAAGAACCTCATCTTAGCATAGATGGTCAAGCGCCTGGCCCTGCCAACAATGCCGCACCCACAACCCTACACCATTGGATGGCTCTGCCAAGGAACCGATCGCCTCATCAGTCAACAGTGCTGACTATCGTATGAAATCAAGCCCTTCAAAGATGAGGTATTATGTGATGTTTCTCTTCTTGAAGTTTGTAATTTTCTTTTTGGCGAACCATATTTATGGAAACTTCATGTTGTATATGAGTCTAGACCTCGTAGTGTTATTGTTACTTTGAAAAGAAATTGTACAGGATACCCGAGCCAGTCCCTCCTAGTGCTATTTCCTTTATATCTTCCAAGCAATGCAGGAAGGTCATCTCTCAAACTGGGAAATTTGTCTTCTTCGTGATTCACTCTCTGAGTGAGAGAAAGATCACAGCCACATCCACAGCCTCCGCGACCGATCTCTCCACACAACATAATCAATTGGATAAGGTTGTGGAAGAATACTCAGATATATTCTCCTCTCCTATCGGGGTAGCTCTGCACTGCCAGGTCAAGCATCCCATCGATCTAACCCCAAGCATGTTACACATTATTTTGGTCACTCTGGTGATGTATCTATAGTGATGTGTGTAGGCTCTCACAAGGACCTTTTTCCTGAGAAAAGTGACTGTTTTCTTCTTCTAAAAAGCATATTTTTAATATAAGTTCGCAGGTTGCCTGTGTTACAGGGTGCAAAAATCCTTCATTCTTGCAGGCAACCCTATACTTGGAGTGCGAACTGTTCGCAGTCTTCTCTATAGGTAGGGTGAAAACCTGTTTCAAATCTTGGAAAAGAGAAGAGGTTACGAAGGTTCTAGAAGAGAATCTTCTAGAAAATGAGTTGGCATTCGCATGGTTGTCATCCTACTGATTTATCAGATTTAGTGGGATCATCCTCATCCCTTTAACCATCTCTCCTTCTCCTATATAATGAAAGGTTTCTCAAGGAAGAGGTTAAGCAAGATTGAATGAAGAATTGGTGAAATAATTGTGTGAAGAACTCTGTTTGGATTGAAGCTTGAAGACTCTATTTGTCCATCAAGTTGTACTGGATCTTCTTCATGCAAGCGTAGAGCAAGTGTGTGTGTTGGAACTAGGGATCACTAAAAGGAATCTTGCAACATCAAGGCGACCTGGTTGTATCTTCTACTTTCATTTAATATAATACAACGACATGTCCCTTTCCCATAAAATCACACTTATTTTATTGCATAATTCTTTGATCATATGCATAGGTTGACATTGAATATATTTTGCTATCTTCACTTTGGTCGGTTTGTGTTGTCTTGGACGTGATTTCACATGAGCACCGGAGCGAAGTAGGAACAACAGAGACCTAAGGAAGCGATACAAAGGTATGTCACTCATTCCGTCTCGGTAGTAGATTCAATGACTGCAACTTAGAGAAAGAGTCATGTCCTGTCCTGTTTTGTTCTAGATCTAGGTGGATCTAGGGAGATCAGTTAGTGTCCGCACCTACCTATTTATCCAATAACAAAATTGGTGACTCTACTGGGGATCCAACTCATTTTTGTGGTTTTTTGTTGGCCATTTTCTCTTGACCTACGCTTTTTCATTCCCAATCAATCCCTGAGTCTTTAGGGGATCCTTACAGACTCTCTGGATCCAAAAGTTCACTCAAAAGTTCTTTCCTTTTTCCAAATTTTGCTTGATTACAAACCTTCTCTCACTGTACCTTTCTGTGACCTACGAGAATCACTGAAGTTCGCACCCTAGTTTTCAGTTCAGTGTGACCTTCTCACACCCTGCCTGTGTATAGGCTGCGAGAATCCCTTATTCTCACACTGTACCCCACTACCAGACTGCGAACTCACTTGTGAAAACTTTGGATTAGGTCTTTTTGTGTCTTCAGATGCCCAGATTTGTTTGTTTATCTGGGAAGAACTTATTTTGCCAGTGATTGAATGTTTCTTGACTTCAAATCTTGTGAATGATTAGTTTTTGGAAATCGAAAACTCTTCTTGATCATTTTTTCTCAATTTTTACCTCTTGACCTTTTCTTAACAAGGGTATAATCTCTGATTCTGAAATCCGAGTGCTTGTTTGGTCGAGAGCCTTTGATTGGATTAAAAGTTGGGATTAATTGTCCTTTTCGATTGCTTACTACTTGGAAAATTGTTGTCCATGTGCATTTGATTAGACTGGTCTTGGTAGTTTGTTATTTTTATCTTCATTGAAAGATCGATTTGGGTGTTTGTTGAGTATTTCATTTTCGTTGGTTGCTTACTTTTTCTTAGCTCCATCCCTATTGCTTGGTTTCTAATAAAAAATTAAAGATTTTTTTTTTCTTTTCTTTTTTTAAGCAAGCATTTATTCGAAAAATATTGGCATTCAAATATTGAAAGAGAATGAATAGGGAATTTGCATTGTTCATGATTGTTTGATATTACATTTCAAGAAAGATCATACATCATAGTTCGCATTGTTCCAAAAAACTCCTCTCTCCCTCCTATAGATAGAATTCATCGAACGAAAATTTGTATCATTCATCCCTATTTACGCATTGTTGGGTCAGAGTCTTACACAACATTGGTTTAATTTCCGTCTCCTTTTTGCGTAACAACAACCTTTAATAATATTACGCAACTTTAAAATTCAACTAGAAACTTTTCTAGGGCTCTTTTGCACCAACATTAGTTAGGCTAGAGCTTTGGAATAGGCAGTGAGACACACTCTCCAAAGAAAAAAACACACAATAGTATCTTGTGATAAGGAGTGTCAAATTCCATTTGTAGAATTTTGTCCTGGGAAGCCCTTCTCACACAAGGTTCAAACCCGAGGTCGCATTGAGATTAACAGAGTTACTCACCCTACTTTGTTGATCTCGGTGTAGAGTTTGCACATATTACGGGGGTCACTTGAAGGTATACCCACAATGATGAGTGGAAGCCTCTCAAGTTGATTTC
>SNQJ01S0008037.1:172426-213045 GCA_010110895.2 Picea sitchensis
AATATATTTTGCTATCTTCACTTTGGTTGGTTTGTGTTGTCTTGGACCTGATTTCACAAGAGCATCGGAGCGAAGTAGGAACAACAGAGACCTAAGGAAGTGATACAAAGGTATGTCACTCATTCCTTCTCGGTAATAGATTCAATGACTTCAACTTAGAGAAAGAGTCATGTCCTGTCCTGTTTTGTTCTAGATACAGGTGGATCTAGGGAGATCGATTAGTGTTTGCACCTACCGATTTATCTGATAACAAAGCGCATCGCTACCCAATGGGCCAATCTATCGCCGTTCTCTGTTAGAAAACAAGGAGATCAAGAGGCAGATCCAAGAACTGCTCCACAAGGGGCAAATCCCTCCCAGCTCATTGCCTTGTGGGAGCCCAATCGTGCTGGTGTAGAAGAAAGACGAGACCTGGTGACTCTGCATTGATTATCGATCCCTGAATAAAATCACAGTCTAAAACCGTTACCTGATTCCACAAATCGACGACCTCCTTGATAAGCTCACGGGGGACAAATACTTCAATAAGATTCATCTGAATTCTGGCTACCACCAGGTCCCAATAGAACATACAGATGTATGGAAGACTGCCTTGAAGTCAAAAGAAGGTCTTTTTGAATGGTTGGTCATGCCCTTTGGTTTGACAAATGCTCCAGTAACTTTTATGAGGATGATGGATGATATCCTATGACCTTTCACCAATACTTTTGTAGTGGTGTATCTGGATGACATCCTCATCTACAACAAGACTTGGGAGGAACACTTGCAACATATTCAATAGGTTTTTCACACCCTGCAGCAACAAAAACTATATGCAAAATTGGAAAAATGATCCTTCGGCATGGACATGGTCCATTACTTAGGCTAAATCGTTGATAAACATGGTATGCATGTGGATGTAGCCAAGTTCCAGGTCATCCGTGACTGACCAGTCCCAACCACACTCACTGAAATTCAGAGCTTCTTGGGCCTCACCAATTTCTATCCCAGGTTTGTGTTGGGATTCTCTCATATCGCATGGGCCCTCAACCAAGTAACCATGGGTGGCTGTAAGGAAAAATTTGTGTGGGTATTGTCCCAACAACAATCCTTCGATGACTTGAAGAAGCGTTTGTGCTCATCCCCAATACTTTCATTACCAGACCTGCAACATCCCTTTGAGATCGAGACAAATGCTTCAGACTATGTTTTGTGCGTCGTTCTCACTCAAAATGGCCACCTCGTGGCATATCATAGTGAGACACTATCAGATGTTGTCCATAAGTACCCTACTTACGAAAAATAAATGTACTCCATTGTGCAAGCCTGCCACCAGTGGAGACATTACATTCTTGGGAAGGAGACAATCATCCACACTGATCACAAGCCACTACAATTCATGTAGACCTAAGGAAAATTGAAGAATGACTGCCATCAGAAATGGTCCACATACTTACAACAGTTCCACCTCAACATCAAGTATAAAACAAGAAGTACTAATAGCGTTATTGATTGCCTTAGCCAACCTCCATTCGAGGCACTCACCACGGTGCTAGACTCTTGCATCCATGAGACCTTTGGATGGCCCCAAATCTATGAGACATACCTTGACTTCTCCACCACGTACCAAATGTTGGGCACCGACTCAGTGGTCGCTAATTTCCATCTTCAGGACATGTTGTTGTTCCATCAGGGCCATCTCTGTGTTCCATCAAGTGAGCACGTGAAGCTGATGTGGGAAGCTCACTACAGTCGGGTGGCATGACACTTTGGCATTGAAAAGACAGTGGTAGTGCTGCAGAAACATTTCTACTGGACGAAACTTTGACAGGATGTCAGCAAGTATATCAGGTCCTGCACCGCCTACACTATTTCCAAACTGACCACTATGAAATAGGGCATGTACACCCCTCTGCCTATTCCTGACAAGCCATGGGAATCCATCTCAATGGACTAAATTTCTGGCCTCCCATCCACCAAGAGGGGAAATGACTGTGTTTTTTTGGTTGTTGATCGCTTTTCCAAGATGGTGATTCTAGCCGCCTGCAATAAGAACATCACAACAGAAGCCACTGCCAAGATCTTCTTTGAACAAGTATGGGTACATTTTGGGATCCCACAAACCATTATCTTAGACCATGACAATTAGTTCTTCAACACATTCTGGTCGAGCCTTTATTCATTGTTGGATACCAAGTTCACCAAATCCACTACCTTCCACCCCCAGACAGATGGCCAAACTAAGGTCATCAATCGAATGATCGTACATATCATGCACATGTACAATTAAAAACACCCCCACACATGGGATGAGAGTCTCAACTATGTCCAACATAGCTACAACCAAGCCCTGCATAGCTCGATTGGCCACAACCCCTTTCAGGTGGGGGTGGGAGTCCAACCATTGGGCCCTATGGATGTTGCACTACCCCTGGCGACCACCTCGACCGACTCATCCCCTGCTCCACCAGAAGCTGACAAAATCACCCGGTTCATTAAGTGGATCCAACACATCCGCCAAAATGTTCAGGATATTCTACAGAAGTTTAATGCCAAGTACAAGTAGTTCCATGATCAACATCGAGTGCCACATAAGTTTCAGGTGGGAGACAAAGTTTGGTTGCACTTGCAGAAAGAACGCCTTACAGGGCCCAATCAGAAGATCCTTCCACTCTGTTATGGGTTGTACACCATCACCAAAGTTGTGGGTGACAATTCTTTTGAGCTCAACACTCCCCCTTTCCTTGGCCTGCACCCATTCTTCAACATGGCTCTCCTTCGACCATATTTCCCACCATTATTGGACACCTCAGAGATAATAGAGAAATTGACACCAACAGAGCTCAACCCTAACTACATGCAATAGGAATCCAGTGATCATATTATGGACACACAAATCAAGGGCACTCGACATCAAAGGATCCATCTTCATTGAGTCGTCAAAGTAGGAAAACTCTTGCACCAAGGAAAGTGGCTCACTTGGGGCCAAATTCAGCAGAAATTTCCTCATCTGATGGGGGAACTCAACACAATTGAGACCATTGCTTCCTAAGGAGGGAGGATTGATCCATGTGGATATCAATGTCCACCCACCTATTCCACTGACTCGAAAAATGGTTTTTCACCTTGGCAATTTTTCGGGTTCCAAACTTTTGGGGCCATTTTGAGGCCCTAAACGACGATTTTTTGGGGATTTGGGGCCCATATGACTGTTGGAGGAAATAACCTGGCCAGTCGAAAATTGTTCTTCTCTATTATACCTTTCCAACGGGCTATCGTGCACCTAAAACAAATATCATATGCAAAAGTTACGACTCCAGGAAGTTGATGTACTAACTTACCCAAACGGGGCCCACATGACTTTTGGCGCTTCATCTCCTAGGGTTAGGTTTTTGGATTTCTAGGGTTTTTCAAATTCCTGTTTATTGTAAAAAAGGCCTTCAGAGCCTCATTGTAATCATCTTCTTGTGAATGATTGCAACTGTCACATCTCTTCTCAGAGATAAGTCGCCACCATTCCAACAAGATTTTTTTCCGCTACATTTTATAGTTTCAGCTTATTTCCTAATTGAATAGAAAACCAGTTTTACTGTATCTTTGTTATTATGTGTTAACCATATTTTAATAATTTGTAGTCATTTCATTCTGCTCATAAAATCTGGATCAATTGTTCACTTAATTTAAAAGGAATATCTGTCTTCCTTATCTCCCCCAAATTGTGTGTTAATGTTCATTATTTGATCTATTTCATTGCTTGGTTACAATTCTAAGTTTCTTGGTTGGTTAGTTAAGTTAGATACTATGGTTTTATTTTCTTCTATTTGGTTTGAGAAAGGTTTCTTGGCTTCTTGTGTTCAGGTCTGAAGCTTGGATTGGAGAAAGAAAAAAGTGGATCAAGGATCAACTTTGAGGGATTCGTCTCCAAGTAGCCATTAGGACCAGGTAGGTACCCCTTGTAACTAAATGGTATTTATAGAAAATAGATTGTAGACTAATATTAGATATTGAAGTGTACTATTTTTTGAATTTGATCTGTTAAAATTCCACCCTAGCTATAAGATAAATTCATTCGTAACAGAACTGGCGAATCTATTTATGATGTCATGCCTCCAAGGGTGACATTTTGCCTCTCCCAGGCAAAATGTTTGGCATGTGAGGGATAGGTTATGTCATCCACCATGTATTCTAAGCATATGATGATATGTCTCTCTCATTTGACATGCGGGCCCTTAGAATCCACATGTGGGATTCAAGCCACATCTAATCCTAAGCTAGGCTTGCTCCTCCAAAAATGTCCACCAAATAGGTCCTGCAAAGACAAATAAGCACACCCTTCAAGGATCTCAAGTCAAAATTTCATGATAACTAAATCAAGTCAATAAATGATCCACCTAATAATGTCCATCAAATATTACCCTATTAAACAATTAAGTGCTCAAATTCATTATGCGACTTTCCAAGCTTAGATATGGGAGGGTTGACGAGGTGTCCTATTGGGTAGATCTTGCCCTAGGTCAAGGAGTGTTTCCAAGAGATCCCTCTCTAACCCATGTAAATTGGATGGAGTGGTTAAGGATCAAGACTCAATGGGCATGGGGCTCATGACATACAAGGGGTTGTAGTGTCTCATTCATGGGTTCCTTTGTAAAGGGTGCGTGGCACCTTTGTTTGCAATGCAATTTTTCCAAGCCCATCATTTTTCCATTCTTTGTTTCTTTCATAATTTAAGGACAAGTTAAAGGACAATGTCCTGGTGTGGTGTCTAGATAATGACAATGTCACTCAAAAATACCTAGCGGAAATGAGAAGTTTGGCTCATGATCCTTTCTCTCATCCATGCAACTGAGAGCAATTACCCTGGCTTGTTGACTAGATGATGGTAATGTCATACCACTAGATATCCATGATCATGATAGTCTGACTCATGATTAGATCTCATATCCTCCAACTAACCCTTTAAGCGTTCATAACCATTATTCTTTTGGGTCGCCCTTTTCTCAAAGATAATCGTTTCATTGTTTTCTTGGGTGATCCCTAGGTGAAGCATATGGAAGGTTTATAAGTAGGAATTTATCTTTTACCAAACAACAATCCCTTTGGGCCTTCAACCCCTTCTTCCCATAGAATGAGGGACAACCCCTTATTGGGTCAATACACCCTAAAATCCCAAGAGATAAGGAAATGGGGGGTTTAAGTGATGAAAAGTGGTAAGTATAGTCGGGAGCGGTACGATGGCTCTTCAAGCGAGTTCCAAGTAGTAAACCCATTCCCGAGGAAGACCACTTACTAGGGAATAATGTCAACCACCAAGGTGAAACAAGGAAAAAGGCATAATGTACAAGCATATGTCATGAAATCTACAGCAGTCTAAGATACAACATACTCAAATGCCTCAAATATTGAAATTGCACTCACCATAATACCTGACTTGTACCTCATGGATCAAGGACCATTTCCTTCTAGAAGCCAACAAGTGTGGTGGATTTCATCCTGAAAATACTGACTTGTGTGGTGTTGAGAAGGGTCTCCATCTGTGCAAGTGGACATTGTTGGTCATGTAGTCTCTCGACACTCCATATCAGCAACCTGAGGGCCTCAAGAAATAATCTCCTTAGTTATCCCCCAAAATGGGGATAATAAATCTCATCTCCCGAACCAATCCTAAATTGGGAGTAATAGACACGGTCGCCCCTACATTCTTGCAGGGAGTGACCGGTCTCCCTTTGCAAGAGGACAAGGAGTGACCACAACTTTTTGGTCACGAGACGTAAAGGGGAAACTAGTGACCAGGAAAAAAGGTGTTGTAAACTCAGGGGAAAATGGTATAATTCAATGTTTCATACTTCTAACCCCTAGATGATTCCCATCAAGTGATCAAGTGGAAAATAATTGAATGAACAAAATGAGAGGTGTCTGATGGCCAAAATACTTTATGAAAAAAATCACAGAGCTTTGGGAAAGGAACCTGGAAAGAAACCATCATTGATCCTGCAAAATAAAAACATCCCTGAGGCAGGCATACCAATGAATGGTAATAAAAACTAAGCATAACTACCAAAGAATACACTACGGATCCATGCATGATGCAAGTAACTAGATCATGGACATGAAAGAATACACTGTGGATCCATGTCACCAATGAGAGCATAGCCACGACCAAGTACAAATGTGGATCTATGTCACATGATACAAGTCAGTGAGAGAACTCAATGCTTGAGTGATCTCTGAAGTACTCATGAATAACTCTATCACAACTTGGGAGGGAATGCGATCAAGGAATGAATGGTCCCAACCCAAGGTATTTTTAACAAATCCCAATGGCATGAATCTACGACATGTGAATAAATGAGTTGAGGTCGAGCATGGTAGAAACTGTCTAATTACCAGTCATTGATATATACCGTTAGCGGACGCGATGGAACCCAACAATGATGATGATGGATCCCAATATACCTAGTAAAATCTAGCGGGTGTGAATAAATTAGTTGAAGTTGAACACTTGTAGATTCATTCGACAAGAGCCAATTAGGTAAACCCACTACTAAAATGCAAGGGAATCTTCCACTAATGTCTACAAATCCTAGAGTACTAACTGGTTTCTAGATTTCAATCCTGGATAATGATATGGAGTCGACAAGATGAAATCCATCGAAGGAGGGCCTTGATGTATCCCCCATCAATCAACACAAAACATGTAAAGGTAGATGGTGTGAAGAGTGTAATGGTAGATCACAACTGACACAGGGATGGCGGGGATGAATGGGCTAAAGGACTAAAAATGGCCGACACAGGCTAACTTCCCTTGAACAAAACAACATGACTAATAACTTGACTTGGAAACATTGACTCATTAATGACCAAAACACTCTCCAGGGAGGACTGGAAGAGTAACCATTCGATGGAGTTGGGAACTCATGGAGATGGTAATGACAAAGAGACAATAGATAACCCAACTGTTGTACATGGATGAAAAACAAGTGCATTATTCAAGGGCGATTCGATGGATGACATTCATTCGTGAATATGAATAGATGGAAAACCCCCCACTCTTTTTCATTCTTTCATGTTTAATGAGCGTGAAAGAAAATAAAAGTATGCTCGATATTCTCACCCGTGGATTTAATTCTCGAGCTCGGGGTGGAGAATGATGATCGGCGGTCCTTTCAATATTTAAGGAGTGTAGAAAGATTAGAAAGAAAAATCCATATACAATCTCATGGATTTAACGATCCTAATAAAGTAAATTCTCATTTGTCATTTTATGTTTAGAGAGTTTGAAAGACGAAGAAGACTCCAATGGTATGCTTTTTCGTAAAATTAGTCTCCTGATTCTGAAAAAGGATAAAAGAATACAAGGGAGAACTCTTCTAGCCAATGTGGACTAGAGTATAAATTTTTCATAATTATTCCATCCGATCTGAAAAAGGGGTAAACTTACACTGAATATACATCCTTTGAGATCCATTTAAGGAGTGTGAAAGAAAAAAAGCTCGCTCAGAAATCTTTTAATGTTTAGGGAGTTTGAAAAGAGCTTAAAGGATATTCCAAAGAGTTCATTTTTTCGTATAGTTTTTATGAGCTCGAAAAAGTGATAAAAATATACTTGGTAACTTATTGTCATGTATTTATGAGCATGATAAAGAACAAAGACTAAGCTCATGGTTATCTGTTTCATTTTTTAACGAGCTTGAAACAGAGAATGAAATTGTGTTCAGAGTGTCTGCTTCATTTTTAAATGAGCTTGAAGCAAAGAATGAGCTATGATTAGTATTGGTTTCATTTTTACATGAGATTGAAACAAATACTGAAACCGTGCTCGGGGTTGGTTTCCTTTTTACATAAGCTTGAAACAGAGAAAATTTTTTCTTGGGATTGGTTTCATTTTTATGCGAACTTGAAACCGAGAAAGAAACTGTGCTCGGGTGATACCCACTAGTAGGTTTTCTTCCCAACATGATGTTCATAGGTTGGTACTTTACCCTCAACATGATCGAAAAAATCTAGTGGCTTAACTCCATCATGATGTTCAGAGGTTGGAGACACGCCCCCCAAGATTCGTTTCATCCACTGACTCTTATCTTGTACCCAATTAGACTCCTAGTTACTAATAGGAATATGTTCACTGGAGAGGGAGGAAGAAAGAGGATCAATTGACATAGGTGAAGGAAATGAAGGTTCAAGTACTATATCTAATAGAAGACTCGACTCAATTAGAGAGGGGTCTGTTTCATTTTTTAACGAGCTTGACATGAACAATGAACTATGCTCATGGGTATCTGTTTCATTTTTTAATGAGATTGGCACAGAAAGAGAACTATGCTCATAGTCTTATGTTTCATTTTTTAATGAGCTTGACACAAGAAAATAAATATGCTCAATAACCTTGACCATGGCTTCCAATAGTTCTTCATTAGACAAAAGAATAACACTTTGGAAGGAATACATGTCAAGAGACTCACTCTCATTAATAGGGGGGAGAATAGACTACATTGTCCATGGCGAGGGACTTACCATGTCAATTTTTGGAAATAAATCAAAAGAAGATGAGGATACAATGAGAGGATCCTTCTCATTATCAATTGAAGGCATGTGAAATGATGCCACATAATGAACTTGTGGCAGGGGGGACACCGCTTGCATATAAGGAACATTCAAGGAGGTCAGATGGTCGACAATCAATGAATGATCAAGGCTAACAAATGAAAGTTGTTGTTGGCACAGGGGCATACCCAGGGTTCAATGCTACAACAAAGCACCAACAAAACCCTAACTACCATCCCTTTCGGCAACACCTGTGAAGCATATGAAGTCTCACCCGAGGTAGAAGCAGGGGTGGTTGCAGGACTCAGATGTCTGCAACCTTAGTTGGGACACAGAAGTTGGGACAGATCTTTGATTCTAACACTTAACAGAGCACTTAGCATCGACAATTAATAAATATTCAACCACTATCTACTTCACAGATAAAACAGACCATCACATCATTCATTCAGATCTAATGTATCTAAGAACTTATCATAGAGAGGTAGATTAGATCTAGCAGATTCAAGCACTAAGCACATTCACATAGTTCAGATCTAACATCCATATACATCGTTAACACAAAGCATAAACATAACTATCTATCTATATCAAAGAACTTAGCGAGTAAAGACATAAACACATCAACACATCGCATAAAGCAGAGCAACACAACATATATGTGGTTCACCCCCACCCTGGGGCTACGTCCACCAACTCTTCTTCTTTATTATCTTCAGTCAAGCTTCTTACAGGCACATAGCATCAAAACCCTACTCTACATAAGACATGAGATCCGTGCGCACCTCACCAGATCCTCCTTCCCCAAGCTAGGATACAACACTAAGCCTTCTACAGTCACTTGCACTCAGCTCTGCAAGATTCACACAGTATGCACAAAGAACTTACAATCCTTCGATCACATAGATTGATCAATAACACTTAGCTCGATATAACACATATATGCCTATATGCATATGCTTGTCCTTACATTGCCTAGACATCTATTTATACTTTACAAAATAGGCCTAAACATGGGTAAACCCATGGGCCGACATTCCCATACCCGTTACATAATCCCAAATCCCAAAAAGGACCCAAAAAGGGGGCGAGATCCCGCGATATCTTCTTTGTCTTGCGCTCCTCCTTTGACAGGCTGTCGAAGTCCCAAATTAGGTCAAACTTGACCAAGGATCTCCCAAAACTTGGTCAAGCGCCAACAGGCCCCCAACACTCACTTGTGACTCATCCCGAGTCACTTTGATCTGGGTAGTTTTGCTTCGAAAGCCTCGAGCGTGGCTCAAGCTGCTTCGACTTGTTGTTGTGCCACAACATCCTGTTCAACAAACTCTTGGATGACTACGTCGTTGACAGGCCCCTCCAGGCACTGTTCAACTGCAGTGACAACCTGCTCAAGTTCTTCTCCTCGGCCTTCGACCTCTGTGAACAATTGGTAAGCCTTATCTTTTACAGGTTGGAGCCCCTGCGTTACTTCCATAACTCTACTCTAGATAGTGTGGATCTGCTGCTGGGCAGTGCGCTTCTCTTGGGATCACTTCATTCTTTCCACAGTTGACAGGGGCTTCAACTACACATGTATTGTCTCTTCTTGCTGCTTTGCTTCCTGGAGATGTGACTCCAGTGCCTGCAATTATGGGTTCTTAGTGAGTTTCTCATACGTCTGGGCACTGCGATTACTCAACTGCTTGCATTCCATGGCAAGGGAATTTATCCTTTCAACTGCGCTCCGGGTGGTTGCTTCTCTTTGATCCCTTATATCCTGTGGAGTCTCGGGCACTGTGCGGAGCTCTAAGTCTTCTATGCGTTGCTATAGTTATTGGATAATTTCTGCGAGCTGCTCTACTTTCTTCGTGACTTGGTCCTCTACCTTTATTTCTAAGACCGTCACAGAACGAAGTGCTCTGCTGACCGCTTCTTTCACTTCAAGTTGCCTCACGAGCAACTGTTCTTTTCGTTGTTGCATCTGTGCTTTTTCTTCATCAAACTTCTCTTGGAGAGCAATATTTTCCTGTTTTGCAGTGTTGCATTTTTCTATGAGTACACCTTGCACTTGCTTCAAGGCCTGGGTGGCTTGTTCTGTTTCTTATTGTGCTCATTGAAGGCGAGTTTCGATTGTATCAGCTAGTTTGTGGAGTTGGGTTGGCTCGTCTCCTAACTCTAGTTCTCCCAATGGCAGGGGAACAGTGGAGACTGCGCGATTGAACTGAAGGTTGTTGTACCCCTCAGAGTTCGACTCCAATTCTATTATATATTTCTTCATTCTTGGCTTCTTGTTTCTCTACTATTTCCAGTGAAGTGTCATTCATGGCTGCTATGATGAAGTCAAAATCATTAGAGGTGAGGACAGTCTACATCTTGAACATGGTGGCTTTTGATTTCTTCCGGAAGAAGGTTTCGGGGGGGAAACCTTCCTCTTCTTCAAGGGGTCAACCTCATTTCTGGGTGATGTTACTTTGCCTGGATTCTATTCAGCTTCTATTTTGTCATCACCCCCTCAGTCAGGTGACACTGATGCAGTATTTCCTGAGGTGCTACTTAAATTTTGGACCTCCTCAGTCTTCTTGGGTGTATTTCATTCTTTATGAGTGTCCTCTAGGCTGTCAAGATCATATATCTCTGCAGGGTTGGTGGGGATAAGGAGTTCAATGGACCATTCCTTAGTGATCTCCTCAAGATCTTCTTCTGTAAGTTTATAATATGACTGGAGCTGCTCTTTATGTTCATCTGCTCGCACTGCAGATGAAGTGTCAATCTACGTTGAACTTCATCAGGGGTCGGAACCTTTGTAAGGTGTTTGGATTCATGCGAGGCTCAACTTCAATGGCTCTCTTTAGTTGGAGGTAATATGTATGAAACACAGCATTCAAATACCACTTTTTGTTCATATCACTTGAATACCAAAGGGTAGCAAACTTCGCAGCAAGTGGTTCGAATGACCCTATGTCTGGGAAGGTCGCACCTTCTAACATCTCCCATGCAAAAAATGCAATGAGGATCAAGAGCCAACTAAAATGAAATTCATAACCCTGATACTGGTCTTCTTGACAGTCTACTTCCAACTAGTTAACTAGGTACTTCGCCCAGTTCATCTGTAGGCCTTCCATGTACTTCCCTGCGAGGTCAATGACAAAGTCGATGACCTGTGTAGGTCGATTCTTCCTTACTAAATTTCTAGCTATTAGTTGACATGCTAGGCGCACTGCACCACTCTGGATGGAAGTTACCGTGTAGCCTCTTGTTCCCTTCTCAACATCGACATATGTATCCTTGATCTTCTGTGCTAGTGTGCGATCTGCGGATTTTCCTGGATAAAATTCCTGCGGGTCGGGTCCTTGCATACTCAGTCCTATGATCATGTGAATCAGCATTGGGTCAACTATAATACAATGGTATAGCCATAAGTAGATGCCATGGTAACACGATAGTAGCAACTTGACACATGCGTTGACATCCTGGTGTCTTCCGAAGTGTGGGATCTTCATAACATTTAGCAGGGTGGACTACGCGAGGTTCATTGTCCATGGATGGGGAATTGTCTTCGAGTTCTTCCATTGTGTTCTAGTTAGGTACTTATATGGGGAAAGCATACCATAGATCTTGTGATCTCCGAGGTTGAATTCATTGAACTTCAATGCTATAATCTTATCTTGGTCTACTCGAACTGCACGTATCCCCTTCGGGAGGTATGCAGTCACCATGGTGTACTCAAAATCTCTTGGCACACTATCATGATTCACCGCGCCAGCCAAAGGCGGGATGTAATCGAGAAATATGGTTGGAATCAGCTTCACATTTTCTAGGTCATCTTTGTGCTTCGTTCTCTTTTCTGCTAAGGGTTGGGATGATCCGGCTCCGCGAGCAGTAGATGGAGAGGGTTGCAGTCCTCTCGTCGATGACGCTTGTATACCTGTAGACATCGACATTCCTCGTTCATGCATGAGGTCGATGAGAAATTCTTCGAAAACTTTCTCTGCAGCGCTGAACTCGTCTGACATACACGCTCGGGGTTGGAAATCTCAGGTTTGAGGAGTAACTTAGACACTGCAATGGGATAGAGGACAATAGCACAATGATCATTGTGTAAAATCAATGAGTCTGCGGACTCAAATTCATGGTTAGCAAAAGTGTTCTCGGTGCATGGCGTGATGGGATAAATAGATAACTTGGCAACGGATCTCTTGCAACAGGTGAGAAACCTTCATTAACTTTGTTCTGTCCGTTATGGAATGGTCTAATGGTCTGGTGGCGAACCATAAATTCCTTGCTACCTGTTTGGAGGGTCGGCCTAACGATTATATTTTTCCCAATGGCTATATTGCTTCAGCCTAGAGAAGTGGCATGTGACGATGTTCTGTTATCCCAACGAAGCTCCAATTTTGCAAATTCTCCCTCTGTGAAGTTTCCTCTAGAACCTTCTGTAACTTTTTCGATCTTAGCTCTCTTCTTACTTAGCTTTCTAGCCTTCTTTCCAGTGAGCTTCATCTCAGAATTCCTTTTTCCATTTTGATTCTTATCTACGTTTGGCATAGTTACTTCTCGCTGTTGAAATTCTTTCCTAAGATTCGAGGGTGATACTTCCTCTTTATCTGGAATAGGTACTTCAATATTCTATGGGTCTTCTAGTGTTATTGCAACTTCGACATCCGGGTATCTGGTGTTAAATAGCTTCGATCTGTTCTTCTGTTCTTCAATCAAGTGCGTGGTCCTTCTAGTCATGAAATCCTTTAACTATTGCTTCTTCTGCTCTAAAAATTCTTCTTCTTCCTTCCTTCTAGCCTGATCTCTTTCAATCCAAGGTTTTCCTAGTAACATGGTAAATGGGGCGTTGTTCTCAATAAATTTAACAATCTTGAAATCATCCTCTGTCGAAGTCCCATTGGCATTCATAGATATATGGGTGAGATTTCCACATAGGTTTAGCAGCTTTCCTTTGAATAGTCCTATTCCTCCTAATGAAGGAATCATAGCAGGCCTTCCTATAGCTTCCCAAGTTCTTTATGTCATGATAGTCACCTGTGTTTCCTCATCTAGAACACAGTCAATGTCGAATTCTCCTATTCTTGCTTCTATGCATGCTTTTTCTTTGAAGAGCTCTGATAAGATGACATGTCGGTGGTCATTCAAGGTGTCTTTTATCTGTAGCAATACTTTCTCTGATTCTTTCTGGGGTTCTGCCATAATCGTAGTTTCTACATCTGCCTTAGGGTTTTCTTGTCTCATGTTCATTCCTTCAAGCTTAGCAATCATTCTAAGGAAATCCAATACTTCATGGTCCATAGATTTGCAACAAAGACAACTAGGTCTTCTCCTAGGGCATTCCTTATCAAGATGTCTCAGTTTTCTGCAACTGTAACAGAGGGTTAATCCTCTCTTTCTTTTAAATGATTCCCAACCTTTCCTATACTGCGTGTTAGGAGCATAGTAGCTAACCTGCAAACATTTCTTTCTAGGATCTTGCATTCACTTGTTAGTCCAAACATTCTTTCTATGCATAGGTATAACATATATTTCACTATTCTTATCAGATCTACACAAGTGAAACCTTCTTTCATTTGTTAGTGCCCTAGTTTTCAAGCTAGGATAAAATCTATCAAACATACCTAGATCCATAATGTTGAAACAAAAGTTTCCACTTATCTTACTTCTACATAGCACAAATCTTTCAGATCTTAGAACATTTCACTATTCTTACCTTTATCAGAGCACAGAGCTTCCATATCTTACCTCTTTTCTTGGCACAGAGCTTCACAGTTCAAGTGGAATGTTGCGCACTAGGGAAACAGATCTATGCACAGAGCTTTCACAGTTTCAGGTTGGAGCTTTGAACAAAGCTTCTTCTTCCTCAGTTCCTAGCAATCACAGTTTCAGGTCCCGGCAACGAAACCATTTGTTGGCACAGGGGCAGACCTAGGGTTCAACACTACAACAACGCACAAACAAAACCCTAACTACCGGCCCTTTCGGCAACGCCTGCAAAGCAGATGAAGTCTCACCCGAGGTAGAGGCAGGGATGGTTCAGGACTCAGATGTCTGCAACCTTAGTTGGGACACAGATCTATGATTCTAACACTTAGCAGAGCACTTAGCATCGACAATTCATCAATATTCAACCACTATCTACTCCGCAGATAAAACAGCGCATTGCATCATTCATTCAGATCTGATGTATCTAAGCACTTATCATAGAGAGGTAGATTAGATATAGCAGATTCAAGCACTAAGCCCATTCACATAGTTTAGATCTCACATCCATATACATCGTTAGCACAAAGAATAAACATAACTATTTATCTATATCAAAGCACTTAGCAAGTAAAGACATAAACACATCAACACATCGCATAAAGCAGAGCAACATAGCATATACGTGGTTCACCCCCACCCTGGGGCTACGTCCACCAACTCTTCTTATTTATTATCTTCAGTCAAGCTTCTTACAGGCACATAGCATCAAAACCCTACTCCGCATAGGACAAGAGATATGTGCGCACCTCGCCAGATCCTCCTTCCCTGAGCTAGGATACAACACTAATCCTTATACAGTCACTTGCACTCAACTCTGCAAGCTTCACACAATATGCAAAGAGCACTTACAATCCTTCAATCACATAGATCGATCATTAGCACTTAGCTCGGTATCACACAGATATGCCTATATGCATATGCCTCTCCTTACATTGCCTAGACATCTATTTATACTTTACAAAATAGGCCTAAACATGGGTAAAGCCATGGGCCGACATTCCCATACCCGTTACATAATCCCAAATCTCAAAAAGGACCCAAAAAGGGGTCGAGATCTCGTGATATTTTCTTTGTCTTGCGCTCCTCCTTCGACAGGCTATCGAAGTCCCAAAATAGGTCAAACTTAACCAAGGATCTCCCAAAAATTGGTCAAGGGCCAACAATTGTGTTGGTTGTGGAGCCTGATTATCTTCGTGATTCAAAAGTCTTTGTTTTCAACTGTATTTATACCCCATGAAGAATTTACACCCTGAAAGAATGTACACTCCTCCACGTGGGGGAGTGCAGGGGAGGATTTCCCCTCCTATGGGATTCGGGGGGGGGCTATCCCCTTGGCTAGGGGATCCGGGGGCAAGCGGGGCCCTGAAGGAAAAATTTCCTTGTAAATGTATATTGTAATTTCATAGTAAATATGGACTGTTCAGTATAAGGTCGCATATCTGACGGTAGAAGTTATGTTAGGGTTTTTTTCCCTAGAAGGAAACCCTCTTTTATGAGGGAAATGTATGGCAACTATGTATTATTGTGAATATTGTATTCTATGTGAGGAGAATGTGAGAGAAAGAAGAGGAAGTTATAGCGGGTGTGTTGTAGGTTGAATCCCTTCATTTGTTGGATAATAATAAAGGAAGGACCTGTAAAATTCTCTGGTGGACATAGCTTACACTGGGTGAACCATGTATATATGTGTTTATATTGTATTGTGTATCTTCTGTGTTTTATTTTCGCATTTGTTTTATTTTATTGCTCCACAATCATTTTTTTTTCTAACAACTAGTATCAGATCAAAATGTAACTCACAGGAAAAGAGGGTTCCTGGTTTGAGTGGGAGAAATGGCGGAAGATGGAAAGTTTAGGGTTGATAAATTTAATGGCCAAAACTACCAATTATGGAAGATTATTTATATCAGAAGGATCTATTCCTACCATTGGGTGGAATATCAAAGAAGTCGATGGCCATCAAGGACGAAGAATGGGAGGTTCTTGACAGAAAGGCACTAGGAATGATACGATTGAGCCTGGCAGCGTCGGTGGCTTTCAATATTTCGAAAGAAAAGACAAAGAAGGAGTTGATGGACACATTGGATAAACTATATGAAAAACCCTCAGAATCTAATAAAGTATTTCTAATGAAGAGATTATTTAATATGAAGATGTCAAAAGGTGGTTCTATTACAGATCATTTAAATGAATTTAATATCGTTACTAATCAACTAAGTTTTGTAAAAGTGGACTTTGATGATGAGGTCAAGGCTCTTCTAAGCTTGTTCTCATTTCTAGAAAGATGGAATGGCTTGGTCATCGTTGTAAGTAACTCTGTCTCTGGTTCAAACACGTTAAAATTTGATGATGTTGTTGGTGTTATCCTTAGTGAGGAAATGCGACGGAAAAGCATAGGTGATACATCATGTAATGCGTTAAACATGGAGAACAAGGGAAGAAAAAATGATAGAGGAAAGGGCTCAAGGAACCGCAGGAATTCTAGGAAGGGTATATCCAAATCCAGACTCGGAAATATAGAATGATGGAATTGTGGGAAGAAAGGACATTTGAAGAAAGACTACAGAGCTCCAAAGAAACAAAGAGATGGAAAACAGGAGAAAAATCAGGGAGCAAATGTAACAGGTGATGTGTTACAAGATGCTTTGATTATTTCTATAGATAATATTTCTAAATCTTGGGGAGTATATTCAGGGGCTTCATTTCATGCCACACCCATAGGAAACATTTTCTAGATTATGTTCAAAGTGATTTTGGACAAGTTCATTTGGGTGATGATGCACCATGTAAAATTGTTGGAATGGGAAAGGTAAAAATAAAGAAAAGGAATGGAAACCATTGGTTGTTGAAAGAGGTAAGAAATGTTCCAGATCTAAGGAAAAATCTAATTTCAACAGGGTAGTTGGAAAGTGAAGGTTGTATATCCATATTTACAGATAAGGTGTGGAAGGTCACCAAAGGATCATTGGTGATAACAAAAGGAGAGAAGGTAGGTACATTGTATTTATCTATTGGTAATACTAACTCTTCTATCTCTTTAGATTCTACATGAGTGGATACAACACTGTGGCATTATAGGTTTGGACACATGAGTGAGAAGGGGATGCAGATACTTCACAAAACAAATTTGTTTCCAGATCTTAAAAAAATTGATTTGGATTTCTGTGAGCATTGTGTTTATGAGAAACATAAGAGAGTCAGTTTTCTCAGAGTCGGAAAAGAAAAGAAGAGTGAAAGGTTAGAGCTTGTTCATACAGATGTATGGGGACCAACTCAGGTATCATCTATTGGTGGCTCTCATTATTATGTTACTTTTATTGATGATGCAACTAGAAAAAAATGGGTTTATTGCATTCGACAAAAATCTAATGTTTTTGATACTTTTAAGAAATGGAAAGCTTTGGTTGAGAATGAGATAGGAAAAAGGTTGAAGTGTCTCAAATCAGACAATGGAGGTGAATATTGCAGCAAGGAGTTTGATTCTTACTATTCATACCATGGGATTCGTAGACATAATACATTTCCAGGAACACCACAAGAAAATGGTGTGTAAGAAAGGATGAATGGGACAATCATGGAGAGTGCAAGGAGTATGAGATTGCATGTTGGTTTGCCCTTACAGTTTTGGACAGATGTTGCGGATACTGATGTTTACTTAATAAACAAAGGACCTTCAAGCTCTTCGGATGGTAGAATTCCAGAGGAGGCATGGACAGGTAAAAAGGTAAACTATTCTTTTTTGAAGACTTTCGGTTGTGAAGCATTTGTCCATATTGATAAAGAAAATATAACAAAGCTTGAAGAAAAATCCAAGAAGTGTACCTTTATTGGATACGGTGTTACTGATTTTGGTTATCGCTTATGGGATTATGAAAATCACAAAATAATTAGGAGTAGAGATGTCATATTCAATGAGAAGGTCATGTACAAAGATCACTTGCAGGGAAAGAAACAAGAAAAAGAAAAACCAGAATACACAGTGATTAATGAGATCATTGAAAAAGAAATTCCAAAGGTACCAAAAAATCGAAATGTACAAAAACGGGAGCAACAGATACCTTAAACTCCTGTAAGTGTTGTTAGAAGATCTACCAGGTTAAGTATACCCCCTGAATGATACTCTCCTTCATTGTATTATTTATTGTTGATTGATTCCGTTGAACCAAAATGTTATGAAGAGGTAATGCAGGTAGACACTAAAAAGAAGTGGGAGCAAGGAATGAAAGAGGAAATGGATTCCCTAGTAAATAACCAGACTTGGGATTTGGTTCAGTTTCTTGCAGGAAAAAGAGCATTACAAAATAAATGGGTTTACAAGTTGAAGGAAGAAGATGGAGGCAAAAAGTGGTACAAGGCTAGACTTTTTGTAAAGGGGTTTGCACAAAAGAAAGGTATCGATTTTGATGAAATATTTTCTCTTGTTATTAAAATTACTTCAATTAGGACTATTTTAAGTCTTGTGGTAGTAGAAGATTTGCATCTTGAACAATTAGATGTAAAAACAACTTTTCTCCATGGGGATTTGGAGGAAGATATTTATATGCAGCAGCCACATGGGTATGAGGTCAAACGGAAGGAGAATTTGGTATGCAGGTTGAAGAAGAGATTGTATGGCCTAAAGCAAGCTCCAAGGCAGTGGTATTTTAAGTTTGACATGTTTATGACAGAACAAGGTTATAGTAGATGTCATTCTATCACTATATTTATTTTAAAAGGCTAGAAAATGGAAGCTATATTATCTTGCTATTGTATGTAGATGGCATGCTTGTTGCAGGGTCTAATATGCAAGATATAAATGCGCTCAAGAAGAAATTAGCTAATTCATTTGGGATGAAGGATTTGGGTGTTGCAAAGAAAATCCTTGGTATCAGAATAACAAGAGATAGGAAAAATCGCAAATTGACATTGTCTCAAGGTGAGTACATAGAGAAGGTGTTGGAGAGGTTTAGAATGTAGAATGAAAAACCAATCAGTACACCTTTGGCCAACCATTTCAAATTAACTAAGGAAATGTGTCCTAAGACATAGGAGGAGACAGAATACATGTCCAGGGTCCCTTATTCATCACTAGTTGGCAGATTGATGTATGCGATGGTTTGCATAAGACCAAATATTGCACATGCAGTGGGAGTTGTGAGCAGGTATATGAAAAATACAGGTAAAGAACACTGGGAGGCAGTAAAGTGGATTCTCAAGTATTTGAGAGGTACTCCTACACATGCATTATGTTTTGGAGGTTCAGACACTCTTCTACAGGGATATGTTGATTCATATATGGCAGGTGATAAAGATAGCAGGAGGAGCACCAGTAAGTTGGATTTTGAAACTGCAAAAGGTTGTTTCACTTTCAACATCAAAAGCAGAGTATGTTATTGCTTCAGAGGCTAGTAAAGAAATGATTTGGTTATAGAGGTTTATGGAGGAATTGGGAAAGAAGCAGGAGAATAGCAGGTTGTACTGTGATAGTGAGAGTGTCACTCATCTTGCAAAGAACTCAGCCTTCAATTCGAATACTAAGAATATACAACTCATGTACCATTTCATACGATCCGTCTTGGAAGGTGGACTTTTGAAGTTAGAAAAAATACACACTAGCCAAAATCCTGCAGACATGTTAACAAAGGGTGTAACCATGGAGAAACTAAGTTCCTACTCAGTTTCATTTGGTCTTCAAGCATGAAGGTGAAGATGAGAAATTTTTCAAGTCCAAGAAGGATCATAGTCTAGTAGATATAACATCGGTGGAGTTGTTGAGATCAATCTCTAAGTGGGAGATTGTTGGTTGTGGAGCTTGATTATCTTCATGATTCAGAGGTGTTAGCAACATTACTTGTTTTCGACATCAGCGTACATAGGTTTGCAGGTTGCTCGAGGAGCGCCCAAGAGCAGCACATAAAAGGAAGTCCTTTTGGACTTAAAATCAAGCGAGCGGGCACTTCATGCTTCAGCTGACAGAATTCAACGACATAGTCGAACAATGATTGATGGGTAATTGTAGAATAGCCGAGCCACTTCAAGAATAGCGCTTAAAAGTTTAAAGGAGGACAATGGTCGGAATCCTTCGGGAGGCACTTGCGAAGTTATGAAGATCGTTGATCACGATCGGTACAAGCGTAGCAGTTATTTTGCGAGCTCGGGGTTCGTGAGTTTGAAGGGCGAACCATATCCCTTTGGTTGCGCAAAGCGCCGAGTTACGAAAGGTGCCCGGAGGAGGTCAACTTTTGCTGACCATCGCGCCTCGGGACTTTGCGAGGGAAGAATGCCTAAGTTTGATACTCCAACTCGCAAAGCCGCGAGTTGTGAAAGGTTAAAGATTGGGCCCACAGCAGCGTCGGGTGAATTTAGGACCGTCGGATTTGAAAGACGCGTGGCGCTCAATCGGGTCGTCTCGGCGTTTCGCCCGTTGCAACTCCAAAATGCTAAAGGCAACGCTGTTATGTTCCGATGCACGAAATGCCGGGAGAGTCTCGGACCCGGGCCCACCAAGGTATCGGGTAACTTCTAAGCCGTCGGATCTGGGGACACGTATGGTGCTAACTCAAGCTATTTCGACGTTTCGCTCATCGCTATTCTAAGAAGCATGGATCAGTTCCTCTTTATGCGCAAACACCGAAATCATTTTGGGGATAGACACAGGGTCACGACCCGCAGTCATTTGGGAAAGAAAGGAGTTATGCGAGAAGGGGGCCAAAGGCATCGAGTCCAGTTGCCGAACAGATCGTTCAATCTCCAGGTACCATCTGATACGATCTTGCTCCCAACCTTCGCCTGAAGTAAATTAAGGCGAGAAGGGGTAGGTGAAATCTCTCCTCATGCATTAAGCGTAAGGAATGGAAAGTCTGGCAAGTGGTCCGCTCAAGAAGGTCCTGTGTACCCAGTTCCTCAAAGAAGCCATGCCGAAGTCTTCGAAGAGGCAGAAAAGTCTGCACACGCTAGCTCAACAATTAATAGCTCAGCTACCCTCCCCCTGCAGGGGCCATGCGCAATTAAGGCGGAGACAGACAGAGAAAGACTGTCCGAATTTGACTGAAAAGACACCAAGCCTTGGGTGTCTGGGCACGCCTCTGTGGGGCAAATTTTCCTGAGTATATAGGCTCAGTCCTTGTAATTTTGTAAGGGATCGATGGTTGAGCAGAGCTCCCAGTTGTAAAACTTTAATGAAGAATTGTTCTCTGATTTTCCTGGACTCTTGAGACTTCTTGCCCGATGAATGTCAATTTCCTTTCATATCTTCGTTTATATTGTATTAGAGCACCTCAGAATTGGAGGATCCAGTCGAGTGTGATTGTCATAGGATGATGTAGGTTGGATCACTGTGATAGTCATTCTGTTCTAATCGGCCTCTGTGAACTTCTCCTCACTGAGTGACTTGGAATTGGAGGATCCAGTCAAGTTTTCCTCTCAGTTTCTTGAAGCCCTGAACCGGGAGGATCTCACATTTAGAGTTTTTCCCCATGAACTACTGAAAGGCCTACTGCCTGAGGTCGTTTGTTCATTCTCCTCCCAAGTCTTCCACCTGTTCACCTTTTATTCAACTCACTGACTGAAGTTGGGTCAAGACCTCTTTTGTTCCTTGTCTATCAGACACAGTTCCCATTTTGAAGCCACACCTGTTTGAGTCTCCACCCATTTGATCACCCATCTATTATACCGTGACATAAAAACTAATGGGCGTTGGGCTCTGCTCCTGCAAGCAATCCAGGAGTGACTTCCAGCGCTAACATTTCTGGCGCCATTGCCAGGGACGAAGTTGAAGATTTTCCCTGGGCAGAACGACAAGGATCAGCTGATTCTGAAGGTGCATCAGATATCAGAACTATTGAGATTGCTACTGTGCACCTAGCAACTCTATTGTGACGACTCCACTGGAGCGAACCCACTGTTTTAACTATGGCTTCCAGAGGTAGACACACTCGGGCTCATCCATAGTTTCCTCTAGCTACACCTGAATCTGATCCAGAAGCGGTGCTCAGGAAAGGGAAGGCCCCTGAAGAAGGATCTTCCATCGCTGAACCAGGTAATCCGCCATCTCCTTTCGTAAGAACTCCGTTTTTTCCCCCTCATATTCTTGACCGACCTCCTTCCGAGGTTTCCCATTTCCTAAACTTCGAGAGTGTTCCTGTTGAGTTTTCCTCTCTTGGTCTGGTACCGGAGGGACGAGACCTTGTCACTCCCCTATCCTCTGAAACTGTACCTTGGCGTTGGGCCAGGACCATAGAAGGTTTCTCCACTCCTGCACAAAAGGAAGCACCTGTCGATTTAATCTCGCTAGCCTTCTCCATAAATCCCCTCTTGTTTCCCACTCCACTTCAGAACTCATTCCCAGTATCCCCTTCGCGAACCCCTTCTCCTCCAAGTTCTCCTCCATCTAATATCCCTATGGTTGGTGCTAATCCCCCTCTGAATAGAATGGACACCATAGTCGCGGCCAGATACGCCCCCTTAGTCCTACCTCATCCTATGAATCCTCTCCCTGCTAGAGACTACTTGAAGTATATGCCCAAGTTTACTAGGGAGGGAGACATAACTGCGGAAGAGCACCTAGCTGCTTTCTACAGCTATGCAGACAACCTCAACATTGAAAATGAAGATGTATGGATGAGAGTCTTTGTCCAAAGCCTAGATGGCAAGGTGAGGAAATGGTTTAGAGGATTGGCCCCCGGATCTATTGCCGGCATCGAAGCCCTGGATACTGCCTTCCTGAGGCAGTGGGGTGACAGAAAGGATTTCATGTATTACATGATAGAGTTCGGATCTTTAAAGAAGATGGAAGGAGAGTCTGTCTCTGACTTCTCCAAAAGATTCAATAAGATGTATAATAAGATTCCTGCAGAGATAAAGCCTTCAGAAGCCTCAGCCAAGATTTCGTATGCTAGCACCTTCGGCCCTGATTTCTTCCTTTTGTTGAGAGAAAGAAGAGCCACCTCCTTAGCCCAAATGCAAGATGCAGCCATAGAGGTGGAATCCAATATATTAGCGGCTGACAGACTAAGGAACACGACCAACGCAGACAGAAAAAAAGGAAGGACAGAAGCTTCAACTTCTAGCCCATTGGTGTCCAACCCTCAAGTGGATGAGTTGACTAAGATGGTGAAGTCTCTGTCTGCAGAGATGGAGAGAATGAAAGTCGAGGGGAGGCAAGCATATAAAGGCCCTCAGATCGCCGAAAATAAAGGAGGATTTAGGAGGCCAAATAATTTTACTCCCTCGAATATGCAAAGAGAGAGGGGAAGAGACAGGGAGGACCAGAAGATTCAGACCCCTTTTCAAAACAATTTTGTGGCCGAGGGGGAAGAAGGGGAAACAAATGAGCCTGATCATGAAATCCATTGTTTCGGAGACAATCCTCCTTTTCCTCATCTCACTCAATCAGCATACGAGGAGTCTCTCATGGATAGTCAACTAAATGAGTTGAGCAAGGGAGACAAGGCCACTGGTGGCCGAGGCAGGTATAACTTGAGGTCCGACAAAAAGACAACAATACCTGATGTCCCCGAGCAGTCTACCAGAACAAAGAAGCCCGCTAATGAAGCAGCAGATGACCACAGAGGTAAGAAGACCCAACCCCTCTCTCCTATGATTCAGAATCATGCTCCCGAAGTAAGAGAAATCCCAAAGCCTACATCCCTTTTCAATTTCAGACATGAGATTCAAAAGATCAGAATCCCTATGCCCCTCACCGAGCTAATCAAATATGAAGAATTTAAAAAATGCTTCTCTGAGATTTTACAGTCTGAAGCCTCATGCCTTCCCGCAGACTCCATAAACCTCCAAGATGAAAAGCCAGCAGTTATCCTAGGACCCATGGTAGAAGATAGAGATGATTCATCCCCTCCATTTTACACCTCCTTGAATATACATGATAAAGTATTGCATAATTGCCTTATGGATTCAGGGGCCTCTCACAATCTTATGCCCAAAACCGTCATGGAAGAGTTAGGACTAGAAGTCACCCGAGCCTACCATGACCTCTATTCCTTTGACTCCAGGAGAGTTCAGTGCCTCGGAGTTATTAAAGACCTGGTTGTGACCTTGTTTCAACTCCCCATGAAAAGTGTGGTCATGGATATTGTAGTGGCCGATGTCCCCCCTAAGTTCGGTATGTTGCTGTCAAGATCTTGGATAAAGAGACTGGGGGGAACCTTGCAGATGGACCTCACATACGCTACTGTTCCAGTGTTCGGAGGAGAGCATAGAAGACTATACAGGGAAGCCCAACTGGCCTACATAATCAGTGATGAAGCCAACCCTACCAATCATCCTATCTTTGCCTTGGACATCGACTTAGGTTCCAGTTTATTGCAGCTCACCCATGCCCCCGAGCCTCCTCTGAAACTCAGAAAGCAGCTCATTGTTTCCCCTGCAGTTCCTCCCTCCATCACCCCAGTCTAGAAAATTCTCTTTGATGGAGCCTCCTCTAGAGAAGGTGCTGGAGCTGGAGTGGTTTTTGTGTCACCTACTCAGGAGATCACATCTCTGTCATACAAATTAGAATTCGGAGCTACCAACAATGTGGCAGAGTATGAAGCTCTTATCCTGGGATTAAGATCCGTAAGGGAAATGGGAATTCAAGAGGTAGCAGTGTTCGGAGATGCCGAGTTGGTAGTCCAGCAGGTCAGGAGCGCTTATCAGGCCAAGCATCGTCGACTCAGGAGTTACAGGAATGAGGTATGGGATCTAATTGATAGTTTTTTCTCAGCATTTAACATCTCTTTCATCCCGAGAGAAGAAAACACAGTGGCAGATTCTTTGGCTACATCTGCAAGCCTCTTTAAGGTACCCCTGCCGCCCAAACTGAGGTATGATGTAAAAGTAAATTACAAGCCCTCCATACCTGACAATATTAAGCATTGGAAGGTGTTTGAGGACGATATGGAGATCAAGAAATTCTTGGAGACTATCGAGGAGTTTTCAGAGCTGCATATCGATCAAGATTCTTTCTCTGAAGAAAGGTTGGATGGGGGTGAGTTGCTGAGCAAAATAGCAAAACATGACATTATTCAGTTGCCTAGCAATCACATTCCAAGGGGACTGGTCCCATTAGAGAGATTGTTTGATGGGAATGACGTGGCAGTAAAGGGGAGAATTTCGGGTGATGATGCTGACATAGCCGAGTGCAACATTGGCACACCAGAAGAGCCTAAGTTTGTCAAACTGTTAAGGAGTTTGACCAAGGAGCAGAGGGCTGAATATACCGAACTGCTGAGGGAGTTTGCTGATGTGTTTGCATGGACCTACGAAGATCTCAAAACATATGACACATCAGTCATCGAACACAAGATCCCACCGAAGGAGGATGCTAAGCCATTCAAGCAGAAGCTGAGGCAGATAAATCCCATGTTGCTACCTGTCATGGAGAAAGAAGTGAAGAAGCTGCTAGACGCCCAGATTATTGTCCCCTTAAGATATTCCGATTGGGTGGCCAATTTGGTCCCGATAAGGAAGAAAAGTGGCGAGATCAGACTCTGTGTTGATTTCAGGAACCTGAATAGGAGTTCAAGGAAAGACAATTATCCCCTGCCCAACATGGAGCACATATTACAGAAGGTCACTGGTGCATCTAGGATATCCATGATCGATGGCTTCTCTGGTTACAATAAGATATCAGTCATGCCTGAGGACAGAGAGAAAAGGACCTTCACCACTCCTTGGGGCACATTCATGTATGCCAAAATGCCTTTCGGACTGATGAATGCAGGAGCAACAGTTCAACGAGCCATGGACATAGCCTTCATCGAGGAGAAAGACCAGTTCGTGGTAATCTATCTAGATGACATCACGGTCTTCTCCAGGACAGACAAGGAGCACTGCTGCCACTTGAAGAAATTTTTCCTGAAGTGTCGGAGGTTTGGCCTGTCTTTGAACCCCAAGAAGTCTTTGTTCGCTATGAAGGAAGGGAAGCTGTTAGTCCACATAGTATCTGCAGAAGGGGTAAGGATTGATCCTAGCAGGGTAGAAGCAATTCAGACCCTATTACTTTCTAGATCTAAGAAGGAAGTTCAAGCCTTTCTGGGGAAGATAAATTTTCTGAGGAGGTTTGTTTCAAATTTTGCCGAATTGGTGAAACACATTACAGCCATGCTCAGAAAGGGAAACAAAGTGAAATGGACCGCTGAGCCCAGGGCCTCTTTTGACTAGATTAAAAAGGCATTGACTGAGGCACCTGTGCTTATCAGTCTGAACTATTCCAAAGAGTTTCTAATTTTCTCCTTCGCTTCTTTTGATATAGTGGCAGTTGTCTTATTGCAAAAAAACGAGGAAGGGCGTGAAAAACCCATCGTCTTCTTCAGCAAGGCATTGAGAGATGCAGAGCTCCGATACGAGATCATGGAAAAGCAGGCCTATGCCTTAGTGAAAGCTCTTAAGGCTTTCAGAGTTTATGTCTTGCACTCAAAGATCACTGCGTATGTTCCTTCGGCCTCTGTGAAGGATATTCTTATACAGCATGACATAGACAGAAGAAGGGGTAAATGGATCGCCAAGATCCTAGAATTTGATCTGGAGATTAAGCCCACCAAGTTGATAAAGGGGCAGGGTTTAGCCAAGCTGCTGGCTGAATCCAATTGCGAGGCCTTGGGAATTAATTTCATCAACGGGCAAGCTGAGTCATCTAACGAGCATTTCTAGAATGCCTTATCACTAGCAGCATGCCCCTGGTACAAGGATATCTTGTACTTTCTGCAAGAATTGATACCTCCTGATGCAATGGAGAAAAGCAAGGCAAGAGCTCTAAAGCTCAAGGTGGTCAGGTACTGCCTCATCGACCAAACCTTGTACTGGAAGGACCCTTTAGGGGTATTTTTAAGATGCCTGGACCCACACGAAGCCCAGCAAGTTACATTTGATTTTCACAGTGGCTTTTGTGGGGGGCATCATTTTTGGAAGAACACAGCCCATAAGATCCTTCGAGCTGGATATTACTGGCCCACTCTATTCCCTGATGTCTGCAGAACGGTCAGAGCCTGCATAGAATGCCAGAAGTTCTCAGGTAAACAACAGCTCAAATCTCTGCCATTAAAGTCTGTAGTAGTTTCAACACCTTTTCAGCAGTGGGGATTGGACTTTATTGGAGAGATTCATCCTCCCTTGAGTTGCAAGCACAGATGGATCCTCACTGCGACAGATTATTTCACCAAATGGATAGAGGTTGTCCCCACCAGGAGCACTTCTCACAAAGCAATTATCAACTTCTTGGAGGACATAATAGCCAGGTTTGGCTGCCCTAGCAAGATTGTCACTGACAACGCCGCCCCCTTCAGGTCTATGCCTCTGGTCAAGTTCTGTGAACAGTTTCAGATTTCAGTGATTCACTCTACTCCCTACTATCCTCAGGGGAATGGATTAGCAGAGTCTTCCAATAAAAGTATGATCAAGATCATTAAGAAATTACTAGAAGACAATAAAAGGGCCTGGGATTCGAAGCTCAAATTTGCGTTATGGGCTGATCGAGTGACAACAAAGAAGTCTCTAGGCATATCGCCCTTTCAGCTTGTTTACGAGACAGAGGCTATTTTACCCACTTAGCTCGCTTTATCTGTGGCGAAATTCCTCCAGGACATTGATGGAGAGACTGACCATATGGTTAGAAGGATTCACCAGATGGTGGAAATACAACAGGTTAGAGAGCAGGTCATGAACAAGGCCCACGATCATCAAAAGAAGGTCAAGCAGGTTTTCGACAAGAGGGGCAGAAAGAAAGAATTCAAGCAGGGTGATCTAGTGCTCAAATGGGACGCACCCACGCAGGACAGGGGCAAGCACAATAAGTTTGATTCCCTCTGGTTTGGGCCTTTCAAGATCCTTGAAGTATTTTCAAACAACACATATCGGTTGCAGGATTTGGAGGATGAAGAAGTGTTCGGCGGCCCAGTGAATGGGCATTTTCTTAAAAAATATTTCGTCTGAGCCATGCATGGCTCCTATCTTTTGTAAATATTGTATTTTCTGTTCTTTTGTTGCTTTTATTTTTCGGCTTGTATTTTCAGTAGTGGGAGGTTTTGAGCCTGACTCCATAGCCCAACAGCAAGGCACTGATTCTTAGAGCATCACAGGGACGACTCTATCCCCCATGGAGCCTAATGTTAGCAACATTACTTGTTTTCGGCATCAGCGTACACAGGTTTGCAGGTTGCTCGAGGAGCGCCCAAGAGTAGCGCATAAAAGGAAGTCCTTTTGGACTTAAAATCAAGCGAGCGGGCACTTCATGCTTCAGCTGACAGAATTCAGTGACAGAGCCGAACAACGATTGATGGGTAATTGTAGAATAGCCGAGCCGCGTCAAGAATAGCGCTTAAAAGTTTAAAGGAGGACAACGGTCTGAATCCTTCGGGAGGCACTTGTGAAGTTATGAGGACCGTTGATCGCGATCGGTACAAGTGCAGCAGTTATTTCACGAGCTCAGGGTTCGTGAGTTTGAAGGGCGAACCATATCCCTTTGGTTGTGCGAAGCGTCGAGTTATGAAAGGTGCCCGGAGGAGGTCAACTTTTGCTGACCATCGCACCTCGGGACTTTGCGAGGGAAGAATGCCTAAGTTTGATACTCCAACTCGCGAAGCCGCGAGTTGCGAAAGGTTAAAGATTGGGCCCACAGCAGCGTCGGGTGAATTTAGGACCGTTGGATTTGAAAGATGCGTGGCGCTCAATCAGGTCGTCTCGGCGTTTCGTCCGTCGCAACTCCAAAATGCTAAAGGCAACGCTGTTATGTTCCAATGCACGAAATGCCGGGAGAGTCCCGGACCTGGGCCCACCAAGGTATCGGGTAAGTTCTAAGCCATCGGATCTGGGGACACGCGTGGTGCTAACTCAAGCTATTTCGGTGTTTCGCTCATCGCTATTCTAAGAAGCATGGATCAGTTCCTCTTTATGCGCGAACGCCGAAAGCATTTTGGGGATAGACACAGGGTCATGGCCCGCAGCCGTTTGCAAAAGAAAGGAGCTATGCAAGAAGGGGGCCAAAGGCGCCGAGTCCAGTTGCCAAACAGATCGTTCGATCTCCAGGTACCATCTGATACGATCTCGCTCCCGACCTTTGTCTGAAGTAAATTAAGGCGAGAAGGGGTAGGTGAAACCTCTCCTCATGCATTAAGCGTAAGGCATGGAAAGTCTGGCAAGCGGTTTTCTCAAGAAGGTCCTGTGTACCCAGTTCCTCAAAGAAGCCATGCCAAAGTCTTCGAAGAGGCAGAAAAGTGTGCACACGCTAGCTCGACAATTAATATCTCATCTACCCTTCCCCTGCAGGGGCCATGCACAATTAAGGTGGAGACAGATAGAGAAAGACTGTCCGAATTTGAATGAAAAGACACCAAGCCTTGGGTGTCTGGGCACGCCTCTGTGGGGTGAATTTTCCTGAGTATATAGGCTCAGTCCTTGTAATTTTGTAAGGGATCGATGGTTGAGCAGAGCTCCCAGTTGTAAAACTTTAATGAAGAATTGTTCTCTGATTTTCCTGGACTCTTGAGACTTCTTTCCCGATGAATGTCAATTTCCTTTCATATCTTCGTTTATATTGTATTAGAGCACCTTGGAATTGGAGGATCCATTAGAGTGTGATTGTCATAGGATGATGTAGGTTGGATCACTGTGATAGTTATTCTGTTCTAATCGACCTCTGTGAACTTCTCCTCGTTGAGCGACTTGGAATTGGAGGATCCAGTCAAGTTTTCCTCTTGGTTTCTCGAAGCCCTGAACCGGGAGGATCTCACGTTTAGAGTTTTTCCCCACGAACTACTGAAAGGCCTGCTGCCTGAGGTTGTTTGTTCATTCTCCTCCCAAGTCTTCCACCTATTCACCTTTTATTCAACTCACTGACTGAAGTTGGGTCAAGACCTATTTTGTTCCTTGTCTATTAGACGCAATTCCCATTTTGAAGCCACACCTGTTTGAGTCTCCACCCATTTGATCACCCATCTATTACACCGTGACATAAAAACTGATGGGCGTTGGGCTCTGCTCCTGCAAGCAATCCAGGAGTGACTTCCAACGCTAACAAGAGGTCTTTGTTTTCAGTCATTTTTATACCCCATGAAGACTTTACACCCATGAATAATGTACACTCCTCCACGCAAAGGAGTGCAGGGGGGGTTTGCTCCTCCTGCGGGGTCTGGGGGCAAGCGAGCCCCAAAAGAATAAAATGCTGACATAAGCGCATTCATCTATAACAATACACTATATTTTCTTATCTCAAGTCTGCACAATGGTTTGAAAAGGAAGGTAGGAAGGAAGACGAGGATCCGTCAGTATATTCCAATAAAATGAAATGACTTCAATACTTGGAGGGGGTTCCGATGAAACAGGTGAAATTCCTCCTTGTCTGGAGTAATCTATAGTGACAAGAAGAACCTGAGCGGTATCGACTTCACTCTCCAAGGGAAGAGTGGGATCGACCGATGATGGAATCAGATCGACCACTTCATCAAGCAATGGTGGGTCAGGAGGGGAATCATGGGAAGTAGTTGGAGGTTGTTTTTGGGAAACAACAATGTATTCCAACAATTTTGAGGCTTCATCCATACGAGGGAAAAGGTAAGTGCGGTGCATTTCCTTGCATAACCAGCAAGGAATCTTGACCTTACCCTTTTTCCCCCTAATTGTATGATCACTGGTTGAGGGATTGCCATCAGCATGATGTCCAGAGGTTGGTGACATGGGTTGTTGGGAACCTTTAGCCCATACTTCTAAGACCTTGGGAAGACCAGGGAAATCTCTAAGAAGGTGGTCACCCTTACAAATCCTGTAAGGGAGTTTGGGCTTACGACCTGTGTTGGTAGGTTTTCCAACATCATCAACACTCCCAACATGATGAATAGTGGTTAGTTTATTTCTCCCTTGCTCATCTTTCTTCTTCTTAATATTCTATTTATTATTTTTCTTATCCTCCTAGTTACTAGCATCAAGGCTTTCACCAAGTGAAGAAGAAGAAAGGGAAGAAAACACAACGGGTGAAGAAGGCAAAGTGTCAAAATGAGGTTGATGTTCTTGGGGAAGAGGGCTTGCATTTGAAGCACTAGGATCATTTGGGATTACTGGAGTGGAAAAAAACCAGACCGGTAACCCTATGGTGAATTCAGGAAGAGTCAATGTAACAATATAGGGAGGACCAACGTTTTGAAAACAAGGAAAAACAAAAGGTTCCCCGTCAAAATGGGTTCCTTGGTCGGTAGTCCCAAGAATTGTTTCCATAGATATAGACTCAACCTAAGGTATGATAAACCAAAGAGAACACACTACAAAAGTCCCTATAATATAATAGGAAGCAAACAATTCCCTTGTAACAAGGGAAAAAGGAAGTAAGGATATTTCAAAGATGGGAGATGAGGTCGTCAACGAAGATATGAGAAACAATTACCCACAACTAATCTGTAATGGGCATCCAAAGGTGCAAGTACTGTATGCAACCAAGTACCCTACTAAGGAGCCAAAATCATGTGTTGCATGTTTGTCTCAGGTACTGACAGTACCACCACTACAGTCACCTAGGAAGGTAACCTAGGAAAAGCAACTAGGGCTACCGCTTCATGATTGGTTGTTGGGTGGAATAGTCATGGGAGGGGGCTTCTGTGAATGGGAAGGGAACATAAGAAAAAATTCTTAGACCCAAATAAATTCAGATAGTGGTGTCACCCCTAGGACTTTCCACTATTAATATTTCCCCCTTGACTTGTATAACCCCATCGAGAGAGAGTGTTGGGGACCGTTCCAATCACTCTTGTCGACTTCTCCTACCGCTTGACTCCTGTGTTAGAGGATATTTCCCAACAAACACTTCACATTACTAATGGATTTTTTCTCATTAGTATTCCTAGTTTGTTCCAGTGGCCTTGCAGAATTTACTCTCCACCCTACAACCCAGACTTATGATCATTTTCTAATAATAAAAAAAGTCCACTTGATTTTATATTAGGTACCTTGTTACTTTTATGGTTGTTGTTACTCAAAAGGGGTAAATGGAAGTGAAAATTATGATGTGATCACTTTGACTCCAAGAATACTTCAAAAGAAAAAATGAATGGAATGTAATCTTTAGTTTCGATGAATCCTATCTACAGAAAGGAGCAAGAGGTTTCAAGCAAAGAAACAAGTGTAACATTCAATGCAAGAAACATGAACTTCTCTTTGAATGCAAAAGGTGTTTGGTATATGATTCAAAGAGAGTGTAGGATACACGACCCCTAGGTCCCTTGGCCATGAGGGGGATTTTTTTTTTTTTAATACAATTTATTTTGCTTTAAAATTCAAGCTCAAACATACTCCACCCACTAACTAGAATGCAATTATTTTTGGTTTCTCGATTCTTTCAAATGTAATGAAATTTTTTTAATGAAACTTATTTTGTTTTATTTCTTCCAAATGAAATGAAAATAACTAAATGCAAACACAAAGAATCAAACAACAAAAAATTCAAACCAAAAAAATTCAATCAAATAGGTCGATAAGCATCAAAAGAAATCAAATGTTAATGCTAGGAAATATCTAAGAGAGATATGGAGGGGTGGAAGAAAGGACATACACATATATGGGATTTGTTTGAAGGATGCCACTTAATGACCAGAGGGTGACCACAAGGTATTGGTCACTCCCTGAAGTGTAATTCTCAGGATGGTCGCCCCCCACAATGGAGAAACTAGTGACCAAAAGGGGTTGGTTGCATCGTACAATAGAGAAGCAAGCGACCACAAGGTTTTGGTAGCTCTATGGAATGGATAACCCACGACCGCGATCATGCAAGTGAAAAAACTAATAGATCTGGAGCATATATAATAGACCTCATACTGAATCCTCAAATAGCCATGGAAAAGACTTACTGGCAGATCAAGAACAAAGAATGGGGCTTACAACAAGTAAAGATATCGAGAATACAAATTTAAAAGTTGAGGAAGAAACTGACTAAACAGGAGTAGCTTCCCTAGCAAAGTCGCTAGTCTGTTGTAGAGTAAATGAACCTTACAAGAGTTACCTCCCTTAGGCTCTTCCTAGACCTAAGACAAAATATAAATGCAAGCTATAGATTTTCCTAGATCTAAATCAAACATGAAAATACCTACAATTTGATGGAATGAAAGGCTTAGTTGGTAATCAGACAGTTGTCCCTGCACACTCCTTAGTTTTCAGCTCACTTGAATATGCCCTTCGCTCTTTCCAACATGGATCTACACACAGAGAAACAAAAAGAAACCTTTCACAAGATCACACAATCATGTATAAATGGATAATATATCTAGTGACATAACATAGGAATATCAATTCCCTACAAAGATAAAAAAAAATTACATACAATAAAGTAAGGAGGAAAATATTGTACATCTTCTATTAATGGACAAATGGTTTACAACTCACAATCAAGGAAGTTGATGCAACCCTTTCCCAAGTTCCTTGCCCAAGCACTGTAATCAAACTGCCAGAATAAGTTTGTTTTCTACTTTCTCTCCCCCCTCTTTTCTCATGAGAGACCCCCATTATTTATAGGATAGTAGAGATAAGATCAAAGGATAGTTTGGATAAGATCCCCATGCCCAAGATTAAAATATTCTCAAGGTTGAACCATGAAGAATCTGGGGTTCAATCTGATCTCCCAAAACCAATCCTAAATGGGGAGTAACAGATCGGGTCGCGCCCCGCATTCTTGTAGGGAGCGACTACAACTTTTTGGTCATGGGATGTAAAGGGGCAACCAATGACCAGGAAAAAAAGCATTTTAAACTCATGGGAAAAGTGGTATAATTCATTGTTTCATAATTCTAACCCCTAGATGATTCCCATCAAGTGATTAGGTGGAAAATAACTATATAACACTCAGTAACAAACTGTGTCCAAGAAACATAGACTTGGCATGCATTTCGACGCCATTGCCACCATTGTCATCATTCTAGATCCAAATAGAGAACATTATAACGAAGCTTTGTCAATTCATTAGTAATGCCATGCAAGGAAAAATAATGTTCCATCTGATTGACCCAGGTTGTTGGATCCGAGACATCAAATTTTTTCACCTCAACTCTGGGAAGACGAGGGTCATGATTGGAATGAAAGTTCAAAGGATTTGAAGAGTCAACACCTTCAACTTGGGGGTTTGGGCCAGAGGAGGAAGGACCCTAGGATTGGGTCAGGAATTTTTTGAGAGTGGAGTGGAGTTCGTCCATTCAACTATTGAGCTGGTCCTGAATGTGTTCCAGTTTGGCATGAATAACAGTAATTTCATTATTCATTTTGGCATGAATGACAGTAATGTCATTATTCATTTTCTGATTGGTTTCTTCTTGGCGAGTGGGAGCCATGAGGGGATGGTTTGGGTCCATTGACAAAAAAATCAAATAAGTGATATATACCACTATGATCAGGGAAATGAGAGGAAGCCAATGGGATAAGTGGGAAATAAGGGTGTCGAGAAGGGTATGGGTCCACGGGGTAAAAAAAGGCTTAAAAATGATAGGTATCAAAGTGATGATGGAGAGAAGGGGAATCCAATGGGATAGGTCTCAAATAAGGGTGTGGGAAGGACCCAAGTTTTGTTTTTACTACTGCAGAGTTATACTCCGACCTGAATAATATTGTAGTGTCGAAATGCCGAAATTAATAATAGAAAAAAATGTGTAGTAATTTTGCAACCAAAATGCAGGAGGCAAGGTTGCGCGACCAAAATATCATTTTTGTTCCTTGTCTGGTATGTTCCCCCCCGGTTAGGGTTTTCAGGGTGACTATGGACAAGGGTTTTCCCTATGCTATATCTCTCTGATATACATGCGGGGTCAAACAATAGTACTTGGCCCAATATCTCATGGTACCAACTAAGGAGACTCGACCGTATCCTTAGGCGTACTACTCAATTACCCAAGTATTAGAGAGTATATTATTGAGTGTGGTTCTCAGTGGCATTATAGCAGCTAGGCGACAGATCAATTGATCTAGGGACGATTTTAGGAGACCTAGCAGACTCCCAATATACCTGTCGGTACATGGGAGTGATGGTCATGTACAAGTTTTTTCTGGTGTTGTACTACTCGAGGGGTACCAACAAGGGTTACAAACGTTTCCAACAAGGTGAAACTTTGGTTTCTAGGAAACCTCATGAAACCATTTGTATTTATTGTGTGTATTCTTTCCCACCACATTTTTACCCACTGAACGATAGATCTCTATGCTTTAAAGGCATCAACATTACACATCTCTACCCTGGAAAAAAAAAACCCACAATTCCTGCCAAGGGAAGTTCTTTGATATCACTTGTAAGGTACCAGATGTATTGTAATTTGTGGAAATGAAAAATATTCAGTAGATATCAATGGAACAACAAAATATTGAGAAGATAAATACCGAAAATAATACCTTTATTCAAAGAAAGCAATGTCCACTTGCCTCTTCGAGGGGGCAACCTCCAACAGGGAAAAACTCTATTACAATAAATCTCAAGACAAATATTTCTCATGCCTCCTACTCTTATTTATACTAAATATGCCTTCTAAAGAATATTCTAGAGGAAGATCTTTCTAGAAGCGAAAGCGTTTTTTAGGTCTTCTTACATTGACTTGTTCACATTTATTAAATAGGCCTTATTAACTAATGTCGGCCTTTATTACATGGAAAATATAATATTCTATATACATGAGGGGTGGGGGAGGTTAGGTCCCTCACCCTCATTTATATTCATTCTCATACATTTATTATTCAATATATTATTTATCCATATGGATTTATTTATATTGTTCCAAATATTTTGGATGTGTTTGATCTCAATCGGATTAGTTCATACCAAAAGGGTGGGGTGATGAGAAAAAATGGAATCTCAACCAATACAAGAAAACGATAAAATATTAGAATCTTCATTTTTGTAAGAATGAGACAACTAGAAATGATGAAGATGGCCAAGAAAACCCAAACGAATTTTGGAAACAATTGCAAACCTACAAGTAGGTTCATGACAATGGCATGACACTTGAGTAGTGGTTGTTTGATGTGAGAAACCTTTATGAAATCCCGGTAGTGAGACAACAACCATCTAAAAGAATCATAGGCAAGGATGTTTTCATCGAGGAAGACATATGAAAAGGAATAAATGTATAGCAATAGGGAAATAAAGGGACATCTTAGGGATGCAAGTGGAATTTTTTTTGTGTATGATGAACTCCCTTAGTTGCCACATCACAAACTACTAAAAAAATGGCTAAAAAAATATTTATGAATAGCCAATAAACAAGCATGATCTTTCCCATATTTAAAGGGGGAGACAAGTGCAACCCAAGGAATTATAGGAGTATCATGATCAACCCAGTGTTCACCAAATTGGTAGGTGGGATTATGTAAAGAAAATTTAGTAAGTGGGTTAAGGATAAGGAAAAATAAGCTAAAAGTAAAGTAAGTTTATTTTTTAAGCACTCCACCATAGACCACTACATCACACTCAAACATATAATAGAGACAACTTGAGATAGCAAAGGCAAAGATTTATGGTGTTGTTTTGTAGATTTCATGAAATCCTTTGGCATCGTCCCAAGAGAGAAAATGTGGGAAAGGTTAGTAAAAATAAGGGTCCAAGGCAACTGTAGTTTAGAAATACACCAACTATATAAACATGTAAAGGCCAAAATCAGAACCAACAAAAGGCCACCCAAAGTTGCAATAGTGTTATTGGGGTAAATAAAAGTTGTCCTCTTGTTGGGTATGTGTTATATTCTTTGCACGACTAGACCTAGTGTCCACATTGTGTCAGGCACATGGGGGGAGGGTTGCAGCACCGCCAGATTTTGTTTTGGCATTTTTGAATCCATTTCTAGTGGTTTTTTGGCACATGGTTTTCGTCGATGGTTTTCTAATTATGGTTAAGGAATTAGGGTTGTTGACTAATCCAAGTCAATGGATTAGGGATTTTGGATGTCATGGGATCTTATATATTTTATTATAAACAATGAATAATACATGATGAATAGAATATTAGGGGTGGGACTCTAAACATGTTGTTGGTTTTCTTAATGTGTGTGTGTGTGTGCGCGCACACACACACACACACACCCCATTGTATCTTTCATGTTTTTATTAAAAATCTGTTTGCAATAATTATTTGCACAAGGTTAAAATATACATCTCTCTCCCACACACCTTTGAACATCTACATAGACAAAGTAGAAGGCTGGAGAAACAAAAAATGTGGGGGGGTGTGAATATAGCATGGATTATAAATAGGATTTTGATTTATGTAGACAATGTGGCACTCATGGCTAGAGAAATATGCAATCTACAATCACATCTTAGAGCCTTACAAACCTTTTTCATAGAGGTTAGGATGTTGGTGAACAAAGAGAAAAATAAGGTAGTAAGGTTCTCCCTTGAAAAGAAAATAAAGAAATAGCCCCAAATTAACATTGGAAAACAACTATTGGAAGTAACCCAATTCTATGAATACTTGGGATTGGATTTCAACAAAAAATTGAGTTGGGATATATGCATAAGGAAATAATGCTAGGGGTTTGGAAAGATTTATTTTAACTCTAAAATGGGTGCACACGAGTAGAGATATGGGATTATAATATATTTCATTCTTTCTTCCAAGCCCTCCAAGCCCTCATTACACAAATTCTCTTATATCATTGTGAATTTTTGGGCCCAAGTGTACCCAAAATCACATGGAAGTAGTTGGAATGGGTACAAAAACATTTAATAATGAACAACCTGAGAGTGAAAGCAACATTGAGTATGAGATACTTCTTTCTAATTTGAGATTGTACCTAATAGAGTTGGATTCTCTTATAAAACTAATTTAATATAAGAAAAAAATGATGGCCATATACAATGAGAGGTTTTTGATTAAAACTGTCCAAGGGGTGTTGAGAATATGGAATAAATATTAAGACCTATGTTGCATAGTTTGGCTTAAATATTGGGTCATATAAGAGGACCACCATTGCTTGACAGATTAAAAAAACACTCAAAAACCATATTCAAGAATGCAACAACGAGGAAAAATGGAAGAAACATGCTAATAGGCATCAACAACACTACATAGAAGACTTCAACAAGCATGAGGAAATAAAAAATAAAGACTAATCGAAAATAAACACATCATGGTGTAAAAGACACATGATGGTTCAAATAAGAATCAAATCCCATGTGCTACAATGTGAAATAAGATGGACCATGGGAGGAGAGGTTGTAAAAGATATGAGAGATTAGTGAAATTGAAACAAAATAATGTGTCCTTCATTGCACAATGTACTCACACGTAGGATAAGAGTCCAAAATCCATATCAATAATTAGGACACTACATTCCAAGAGGACCAATTAGGGGCCACTATAGGGCTAGTCGAGAGAGAAATGCAGGAAAGAAAAGGGTGGTTAAAGAAGAGTCTAACAAGGCAATCAACACCTAAAACTGATCCTTAATTTTATAATATTTTGTATTATAATCAAGCATTATCCTTCAAGATTTCCTTCTTCTTTTCACTATAATTTTTTGTCATTTGACATCACTGTTGGTGGTTACATGCATGCTTTTTTTCTTAGTTGTTGTTTTTTAGTGGTCCCTTTACTTATCATGTAAGTTGTAACTATGATTTTTCCTCATACTACCAAGAAACTCAATTGGATCTCTTTCACTTCCCATAAGCAACAAGGAAGGGGACTTGGATTTTCGTAAGATGCAAGACACACAAATGACTATTTCTCACCACAATAGCTTTTACAACCATAAGTTTTTAACTACTCTCAACACAATGGATTTTGTTGAGTTACACATTGTGCTTTCACAGTTAGATTCTCTCTCAGTCTTGATCGAAGCATGGTTACTATGCCAACCAATACGTCTTTATGAAAATGGCATGGGTGGAATAATCCAACAACAAACATGCTTGAATGTGATTAGAATCATCCAAACACAAGTTGGTCAACAACACTTTATGGGAAAGAGGCATTTTAATCTTTTCACTCATTGACATGGTAGTTCAATTTTACATTTCCCATGCCAACACGTTTGGGTAATTTATCAGGTACATCTAGTATTCATACAATATTGGAGGGCACCATATTCCTTACAAAACCATCATTGTCAACAACAAACAAAGTTTCATTAGTTAAAATAGGGAGCTCCTCACATTCAATACCAAGTTCACCTCCACCATTGTTGTTTCAATTTTTTTAGTATCTTCACTAAGTTCGTCTATAGAATTTTCCTCTTCAAAAATGTCAACAAATTAATCCTAATGCAAAGGAATTCAAACTCAATCGAATTGCAAAGTGTTTTACTCCGTGCCTTGGTTCCTTTCAGCCATTATCTTATCGCGTTCAATTCCCTTTTTCATATGTCAAGCAATATTCCTCCAATTTCACATATGCATGGTTTACAATTGGGGTTTGGATTAATTTATTTTGTACAATAACATATACAACATTTCAAAGTTTTGGATTCATAAAAGTTTATTCACTATGTTTGTAGTTGTTTCCATAACCTATATACATCTAATATTTTGGCCAGTGTTTTAGGCATTTCTGTATTGATAAGTTTCCATGTAACATCTAATGGTAGAATTTGTAGTAAAACTTCAAATATAAAAGAGATAATCACCATAAAACTTCAAGAATAAACCATAAACACCAAATATACCAAAGAACTCTCCATGAACAACACAAGAATATAGAGAGGAAGAACCCTCGAGGTAGGGTAACACCATCAAATACTCCTTATGGAAGGAATCAATGCACAAGCCATGCTTTCTACAAGACAATATAATCCAACACATATCCAATACAATGATACTCATGTGTATTTATACTTTCTCATGAGTATTCCTAGAGGTCTTATGCCAACTACCCCTTATTGTTGTATTATTTCCTTTTAATTACATAGTGGGATTATTCCATTATTATGGCCACATTACATTCATTATCCCCTTGGATACCTCCCTAGGTACCCCATATTATCCTCCCTAGGTACATCACATTCCATTCCCCTCGGCATGTTTCATCCTCAAAACATGGGAAGAAGTCATATAATATGACGTACTAAGCAATGTAGTCAATTGGTACCATGCACGAGCATCCATCCATCCTAGTGAAATGTGGACATGGGGTCCAATTGTGGCCCTTCCTCCTTGATCTTAATTATGATTTATTCTAGGGATCCATGTCTTAGCTTCAGTACTTCAATGTCACCATGCATTACATTTAGTCCTCCATGTGCCTATATACTAGGTTTCTTTCTAGTTCCCTATAGATTCATTGTAATTTTGTTGTCACTCATACCCTTGCCTCCATCATTGTTGATTCTTTGAGTGGTGGGGGTGGAAATATATAACAACCTTAGCTATCGGTGCTGCTTTCTTTGAGTCTTCAACATGTGGTTCTTGTTGGGTATGTGTTATATTCTTTGCATGTG
>SNQJ01S0008037.1:215843-233710 GCA_010110895.2 Picea sitchensis
GTAGTGAGTCTTTCATAAACAATACACATTATTTTGAAGCCTCGCTTCATGTCTTCTCTCAAAATCTCTTCTATTGGCTACATTCCATACTTTGTTTCTTACATGTTTAATGTGCCATAGCAAAGCACAATCAATATAATTAATATAAAGGGTTATTGTTGTTCCATTCATTATAAAGCAAAGGAAGTTAAACAACATAACTACTTACAAAGTGTTTGATTAAACCTTGATACTTCAACGTATACTCACAACCCATACTTAGCCAAATGTCTATCAATTCATCGGTTGGCTCATCTTTGTATGTTAGCACCTATTAGAAGACATCCATGGACAAGTGTAAATTAATTATTTAAATATAAAGATCACAACAAACATGAAATCTTAAGTAAGGAAAAAAACGTAAGTACTCACAAAGTTTGCGACCAACCCTTTTATTCCTCATCGTCATGTTTTATGTGTTGAATGGGTTCTATTTTTTTTTCTTTTCTGCAACAAAACAATTGAAAAATAGTATTTCATGCGATAATTAAATTTGATGTACATAAAATAATAAATGAATCAGTACATACCTATGATGCACATTGTTGTTGGGATGGCTCCTCTTGTGACACAATTATGTTCATTTATTTTACCATCTCCTTCTACACTTTTTAGGATATCCTTACCCCCATGTATTGGTTTTCCCCTCGTTTGTCCCTTGGAATTTTCATAATCTCCCTAAAAAAAGATTAGCTAGGAATCATTAGATATAAAATTGCATAATTTTTTTACAAAATAAGATAGCTGTGTGTATAGTAAATGAGTACGCACTGGTGCTTCACCATATGTATACACATCGACATATGATAACAATGTCATTGTGAGTACTCAAACATTTTACAAATTGTTGTATTCACTCAGTGCTTTATAAATTAATAAAAACACTGGTACCTAAGTACTATTTATTATGTATTATTGACTTGTGAACAAATTTAAAACATAACAGTTTCCATATAATAAAAAAAACAATATTATTTCCATTTTAAACTTAGTGGTGCTATTTATAAGAAAATGTGCCTCGATTCTTGTCTCTGTAGAATGTGCACTGCCAACCACAAAGGCATTTTTTTTAATATTATTTATAATTTAAATTAATTGGTGTTTTTGACATGGAAATCCACACCGATGCTCTATCATTGTACAGTGTGCACTGTGAACCATGAAGGTGTTTAAAAAAATAACGATATCGACATGTCAGTTTGGGATCTAATGTAATGAGTGGTTCCATTGCAACAGATATCAAATGCCCCATATATAAGTTAAAAAACCATATAAAAATATGTTTATTAAAAAAAAAAAATCGGAGGTAACTATGAAACCCTTTTTTTTTTTTTCCAGAATGCACTAAAAATTGCTTGAATCAAATAGGAGAAAGATTAAGATGGTCAATATAATGAAATCATATACCTGAAATTTCTCCTTTTCAGATTTGTATGTGACCAAGGGTGATCTCTTTCAAATTTGACTCTTCAAAAAAATCCACCCACTCTGAATTCTTTGTTGGTAAATCTCTCTTGCGCAAATCTCCCCTCTAAATTTTGGCAAAAGAATGAAATAATGAATAGGGTTTTCATTTATTAACACATACATTTACAAAAAATGAAATTCCCACTCACTTTTTTGTTGTATATTTCGATGCATTTATGATAAATGTGCGCACTATATTTTTTCATAACTTACTTTTTTAGTGTGCTATATAGCACATAGCACACTAGTGCAAAGTGTACATAAAACACACAAACTCATTTTTTCATTGTACTTTTTGACACATTGATGGTAAACACACGTGATATTTTTTGTAACTTTCTTTAATCGGTGTGCAATATAGTTCATACAAAATCGGTGCGGTGTTTAAATACTAATGCATCGACAAACAATTTAATTTTCAAAATATAAATGCAAAAATCTACATTTAAGTTTTGCAGAGGTAGTAATGAAGGTCACTCTTCGGTGCCTCTCATAACTTAAAGCACCAAGGCGTTATGATATAATTAAGCGCACCATTAAATTACAAAAGTTATTTGAAATTTTGTTTGAAGTTAGATTGTTCTATGCTTCCCAAGATTATGGTTTTGGATCAAATGTAGGAAAAAAAGAATTATGATATCAAATGGCCAATTCTTCATATTCCATCTCATCCCATATCATTGCAAGTCCTTCAATTCCCCCCTGTGATCGTAGTAGGTCTATATTTTATTTATAATTTATTTATCTCATTGAATTTATGTTATGTATGCACGTGTAGTTGAATAATTGTTCAATGAGTTTTGCAAGATCATGATTTGGGATCGAGTTCGAATGTGCAAGATATTCTAGTAGTCCAAAAATTTCTCAAGCTCTTATCAAGATAAAGATACCACAAGAAGATGTTTGATGAAAATGTACAGTTTCTTTACCCTATCAATTATAACATGCCATCTTCCAGCAACCATCCTGGATCAACGGTATTACACTGTGAATTGAACCTCTTTTATGTAGAAACCCTTGGGGCGTAAGAAAAATGTGACTGAGTAATTTCATTTTTGTATTTTCAATGGAACTAATGAAAATGTATTGTTTAATTTGACATTCATTTTATAAAGTGGTTGGTTGCATGCTTATTAATGGGGAAAAAAATTCCATGCTTCTAATAAATGTTTGGTATAATTTTGAACATACTAAATGCATTATGTTACTAATATTATCAATGTAATGTTCAATATTTTTACAATGAGGAATCTAACAATGAGCGACATGTGTACCATCTACCATTGCACCCCACTACAATTTCAAGCCATGAGCTTGATATTAAACGAGTACAACTTGGAGAGGAAGCATACCAAGCATGGTTGAATCAACCACCTATTCAATTCCCACTACATCCCAAGTCACGAATTCAAAACCTCTACAATAGTACTAGCTCTTCACATGTTGGGGACAAAGGAAATGATAGAGAGGTTGGTATGGATGATTTTTTATGGGATACCCAAGCCATGGAGGGAATGTTGTTACATGCATTCCAACAAACTGAACTAGGGGATGACATTGATATCATCGATACCTTCTTCAAAATCCATATATCCACTTCCACCACCCCTCTCTTTGGGCATGGGTCAAGGTCTACCCAACTAGGGACTAAAATGTTACTGTACAACTTGAAAGCAATGTATGGTATGTCGTATGTGTGTTTCTCGACACTTTTGAGGTAACTAACAATCAAGTCCCCTAATTTTTAAGGAATCTTGTCACAAAATGAAGGAAGAAAATGGTTGATTTTATGCATGCTTAATGAGACTGTATATTTCTATTTCCCACTAATTGCAGGTTACTCAAGGATAAGGTACTTCTGAGAGATAATTCCTTTCCTGATAGCTACACAAAGGTAAATAAAATGTTGAAAATGTTGGGTGTTGAGTACCTATCATACCACACATGCCCAAATGATTGTAATCTATACATAATGAATATGCGAGCAAAGAGATATGTCCATAGTGTGTGCATGACAAGTATCAAAAGTCAAAAAACAAGGGTAAGGCACATGGTCATCCTCATAATATATTGAGGCACATGCCTATAATTCCAAGGATTCAAAGGCTCTTTTGTTGCAAACAATTAGTTGTATTGCAAGGGTGGCATGCCTCACATAGAAGTGAGCTGGGAGTTATGTGAATCCCAACATATTCAATAGCCATGAAGCATATATAGGATACATGGCCCGATAAATTCAAGGATGAATTACAAAGCCTATGATTGAGCATATCCATGGATGGAGTTAACATGCATTTCCTCCAAAACACCAACTATTATTTTTAGATAGTGGTAGTGATCAATAAAAATATCCCAACATGGTTGTCCATGAAGAATGAACATCTTATGTTGACTCTTATAGTCCCAGGTAGAAGAGAAGTGAAGATAATGGATTTCTACCTCCAACCATTGATCGATGAATTTAAGTAATTATGGGAAGGGATACATGTATATGATGTATCTAGACACATCCCAATGGAGAGGTATTTTATGTTGTATGTCATATGCGTGTACACCACACATGATTATCCAAGACTATACGCTTTCCTTAGTAATCATGTCGATTGATTTGTTTATATCTGTGATGTTATTTGACATACTTAATTTGGTGCAACTATATTTTTGAGAAAACCTCTCAATCATTCAGTATATGGCAAGAACATCCTATGCAAACACTATCAAATTTGACCAAGAACTTCACAAATTTCTTCTTATAAATTCTCGTTGTCCTACAACATTCCCCAAAAGAGCATTTGCAATACTTGCAAGCTAGGATAATCTCAAATAAGAAATATTTCATGGTAGTCTAATGTAGGAACTCTATGGTAATCAAATTTCATGGCTATTATGAGAGAGATAGAGAACAAGAAACAAGATTACATGGTTAACAAAACATACTAGAATGAAGGTATTGCAGTAGGCAGCTTGGGGAAATTGAACAATAAATGTAGTCTTGGCAATAAATTAGAGTTGTAGTCTGTCTAGGAGTGCGCAAGTGCGAATTGGAGATGGAATAATAGAAAATTGTTGAACCAATGTTGGTAATAAAAGGCAAAACACCACCTCTAATTTATTAAGGTAAGTAGATTCTACAGAAAGTGTTGAAGCTTGCATTGAAGGAGGGAAGGTGAAGAGGATTGTGTGGCATGTAGGTAAGACATTACATTTTCAATGATAAATAGCCTTAGGTACTCTCTAAAATCACCCATAAAAGTAGAGAAATATATGAAACTAAGTAGAATGTATCTTTTTCTCTCACTAGGAGCTCTCCTTTAAAATAGAAAAGAGTATGGAGTTGGGTTTTCTAACCTAGGATTCTATGTGTTCAATTTTAGTTAGAAAAATTATCATTTTAATGAGAGTATTGTTCCCTAGAAATTTAGTAGAGGTTGAGGCTATAATTTTACCACAAATCAAACGTGAAATCCATGTCACTTCATTTCACACAAGTAAGAAATACGTTAATCGGGGACTAAATGTAGAAATTTCCCAAACCTATGGTGTTGCTTGGTTCTTCTCTTGCCACTAGCTCACCCTGAATTCACATTGAATGACATGAAGAGTGATGCATGTGTTGTGATGTGTATGATACCTTTCATTTTTTATGGGAATTGACTATGATTTTTGAGCAAGTCACTGCCGAGTTCTTCTCTTGTTGCTAGCTCACCCTTCATTCACATTGAATGATGTGAAGAGCATTGCACATGTTGTGATGTGTATGATATCGGTTGTTGTACTGTTGTTTTTAATTCAAAAATGAATTCAATATCCTTAAATACTTTTATTATTTTATAATGTTAATGATTAATATGTGTAATTTCACTAATACAAAAGTTTGGGAAATTGTTTCTAATCCAATTGTCCTTTGAAACTTNTTGTACTGTTGTTTTTAATTCAAAAATGAATTCAATATCCTTAAATACTTTTATTATTTTATAATGTTAATGATTAATATGTGTAATTTCACTAATACAAAAGTTTGGGAAATTGTTTCTAATCCAATTGTCCTTTGAAACTTCCCCTTTTTCATCACCTTTAAAACTTATGATTTCATGTGTATCGCATAAAAATAAACTATAGTACAATGCACCATATAAAAACCTTCGAACGAAAGTCTTATGTCAGACCCTTATTAACTTTGTGTGTGATATGTCTTAAACAACCTGGTAATGTATCTACAGGGTGAAGAGTGATTATGCATTGGAATTTGATGTTGTTCCCTTCAATGCATCATCTACTCATATGGAAAGGCCCTCATCAATTGGAAATGGATTTCAGATACCAACTCTTTCATGATGCACAAATCACACAACCCTTGTTGGATATTGGAAATGGATTTCAGATGCCAATTCTTTCATGATGCACAAACCATACATCCCTTGTTGGATTTCCTACAAATATGCATCCTCCCAACGATCGCATCCTTGGAATATTTATTTCTTTGCGACTCATTGCATGGATCAAAATTTTCCACTTGTGTGACATATTGCACAGGAGGAAGGTTTCTTCCCTTGTAATACATTGCACGAATTTTTTCTTCATGCGACATATCACATCTACTTAATCCAAAACTCTCTTTTTGCATCTTCCAAAAATGTGCTTGCTTGTGTCGTATTACATTTAAACTTTCTTTGACTATGACATAGTGCATATCACACCTAAAATGATTTTTTTTGTGACATTTTGCATCACTCCAAACTTTCCTTTGTTGTGACATATTGTATCACATCAAAGTTTGTTTCTCTGTGACACATAGCACTTCCTCAAAATTTCCACTTTCATGACATATCACATAGGGTGAATTTGTCTTCACTTGTGATATATCACATAAATTGTTTCTTCATGCAACATATCTCATCTCCTCAATCCAAAACTCTATTTTCGCATCTTCTAGAAATTTTCTCTTTAAACTTTATTTGGTGTATCGCACCTAAAATGATCCAAGTGGAAATCGGTGGCCATCCACCTCTTCCACCAAATCACCATGGTTTGGTGGGAAAAAAAGAATAATAATAAATGGAAAAAAAAAAACCATGTGCATTGTTTTGTTTTTTAACCCATGGTATTCACCCATGGTTTTTTGTAGCCCATGGCATTTGCTCATGGTATTTGAAAAACAAAATATATAACAATTAAATAAAGAAAAGACATGAATAAATAACAATTAAATAACAAAAAGACGAGACTCCCATAATTTCACCCGTAATTACTATATATATGGCCCCCTCATTGTAAAGGAGATCATATCATATACATTCCATTCATGATGTAGTCCTAAATATTCTTTCATTTAATAAAAAGTTTATTTATTGCAATATTATTTTCCTTATGTAATTTTTGTCTCATTTACTATATTTTGTCACATTAATCACATATTTCCCATTTCCTTCCCTTCTACAATTCAGATCAGTCATGCTCCTCTGACTCTTGTGGTCGCAATTGTAGTTGTGGGTTATGCATCAATGATTTGTTTTTTTTTCCGAATCAGATTCTAAGTCATGGATCGGTTCTTTTTCTTTGAGATCGACCACCAATAATTGTTTTGAGCGACATTCATCGATATCATGCCAAGGAATTTTGTGGAAGTTGCACCACTTTCCATTGTCCTTCTTTGTATTTATGTTACCCTTCTTTTCCTACGACTTGGATTGGTTGTATTGAGGTTGGTCGTTCTGTGAGTTAGAGCAGACCCGAACTCTCGCTTGTTTTGCTACTTAAATTTCTGCTTGATTTTGACAGTGTATCGATAAGCAACTCACAGTGATAAGATTTCCAAAAAAATTGTTTCTATTTGGATGTATCTGTGTAGACCCCCATGGTATTTTAGAACTAGATGTCACTCAAAGTATTTGATACCCATATTGGTGTGTAAGGTATGGAAGGTATTTGTGAACTATGACATTGTTTAGCCCCTCTCCTGACGTAGTCCATCTCGTGTACTAGTCATCATAGTTTCCAACAGGGTAATATTGTTCCTTAATGGCATCCATAAAAAAATCCCAAGTGGGTTCGGCCTCATACATTCTAGACTCCTCTGTGAAAGTTTGCTCATAGTAAGTTTCCCACCAATTTTAGACATGGGGGACAACCTTAAGGAGCCAAAAGATGATATTTTCTCTATCGAAAAAATTGTGGACAAATAAATAACCTTCTATCAAGTTTAACCACTTTTCCAAAGCATCTCCTGCTATGGCGTCCCTATTTTCTTCCGCCATGGGAGGCTGCTTTAGTGGGCAAGAGTGGTTTTCCTCAATAGAAACAAGCTTGAGACTCAACTCTGTATACCCTGATCTCGTCAGGGACATGCACTAAGAACGACAAGGAGCAAACTACTCTAATACCATGGATCCAGATTGTAGAAGGGACGGGAATGGGAAATAGGTGATTAATGTGACAAAATAGAGTAAATGCGAGAAAAATTACATAGGGAAAATAATATGGCAATAAATAAACTTTTTATTAAATGAAAGAATATTTAGGACTACATCATGAATGGAATATATATGATATGATCTCCTTTACAATGAGAGGCTTGTATATATAGTAATTACGGGATCCTAGTAGGAGTCACGTCTTTTTGTTATTTAATTGTTATTTCTTCATGTCTTTTATTTATTTAATTGTTATGTGTTTTGTTTTTCAAATACCTTGGGCTACAAAAACCCATGGGTGAATACCATGGGTTAAAAAACAAAACTACACACATGGATTTTTTTTCCATTTATTATTATTCTTTTTTTCCCACCAAAACATGGTGATTTGGTGGAAGAGGTGGATGGCCACCAATTTACACTTAGATCATAAAATGACTTTGTCTGTGACATTTCACATTGCTCCAAACTTTCCTTTGTCATGACATATTGCATCATGTCAAAATTTGTTTCATGTGACATATCACACATTCTCAAACTTCCCTTCGTCGCGAGAAAGGGAAAATTTCTAAAATAACTCCTTTGCATCCTCTCTGCCATCACATCCTTTGGAACATGTTTTCCTTGTGGATTTTTCAGTGGATCTTTGGTGTTGTTTTCTATGTCCAGGAAGGAAAATGCATCACTAGAAGCAAGAGGATGAATGACTAGAAGTGCACGTGGATGGTCAAAATGTCACCAATGGTCATCTAATGGATTTGAAAACCATGAGGCAACTAAAAAGGTGGTGGATGACATCTGCTTCTATAAGAGGATTACATAATGGTAACCCCATGCTTGAGCTGCATCCCATGCATAAACTATCAAAGTTGGTGCCAAGGAATGTATGGTGGATGTGTGTACTTACTAGTTGGACTCAAGTTACAAAGGCGATCTCTCAAACCTAAAAAATCCCCATGACAAAGTGAACACCCCATGCTTGAGTTAAGTCCCATGTTGGAGCTATCAGGACTAATGCCAAAAAAATGGGCAATAGAGATAATTAGATGGTCATCAAACAAATCAATGGAGATGGAATGACTCAAAGATCACATCAAGACATAGATTACATAAGATAAATGCCTTACATCGTAACAAGTAATATTATATAATAGAGACTTTAAATATAAGTTAGATAGACAAAATTTTGATATCAATGAGTTAGTTAAATATGTAAGTCATTTTTTTTTGAGTCATTTAAATATGTAAGTCGGTTTTTTTTTATAACTTTGTAGACGAATTTATATGATAGATCATATGGCATGCAAATGTAAATCAAATTAAATTGTTAAGCATAAAAAAATGAAAAGATGAGACATTAAACATAGGATTAAACATCACGAATAAAATATAGGGACATTCCTACAATTTAGTCAAGTGTGCCTCTATGCACTCTAGACAAGGGAGGCATGCCCCATGGTTGAGATATCCATTTTCGAACAAAAAGACGCAAAGGCATGTTTCGTAGGGTTGAGGATACATCCTTTAAAGGTTATTTTCTAATAAGAAAGAATGAGACAAAACTCAACCTTACCATTGTTATTAGTTTAGTTGAAGACCAAATTGGACGTGCATATGTTGTGGAGTTTAAGATTTGTGGTGTGTTGCAGGTTCATGACAAAATATAGCATTGGAAGGATGGAGTTAATTGGAAGACTTTTACTATCAGCAATGTTTTCAATTCATAGCAAACTTAATAGTTGCAAAAGTGGATTGTTAATGTAGTAGAATGAGATAAGTTGATGGCTATAAAGGGATTCATATTTGGTCGATTGAGAAACTATTTGAACTATTTAAGTTGATGGCTATAAAGGGATTCATATTTGGTTGATTGAGAAACTATTTGAACTATTTAAGTTTATGGTTATAAAGGGATTCATATTTGGTTGATTGGGAAACTATTTGAATTATTTGGATTCAAGATTGATATGTTTGAGGGGTTGCTTTTCAGGAGATGCTTCTTGTTTCAAAGACAAGTGAAGTTATAGGTGTGAGGGAATTGTTAGAACCATTTTTGTACCTAGGGGATAGGGGATTAAGGAGGTTTCAATTACTTTATAATAATAATAATAATAATAATCTAATTTACTATGATAGTATAACTAACTGTGAAATTTACATATGAAATCCCCTTCTTTGTAAGACAAGAAACTTAAGTTGACAACTTAAGTTATGGAGATGTACATATCATGATCTCTTCAAATTTGAACATTTCACCTACAAAGAAAAAATATACATATTATATTTTAAATTATACAATTTACATAATAACTTTATAAAATTATGTCAATAGAGTGTCTTATAACTTATTATGTCAATAGAATGTCTTATAACTTATTAAATTGGTGACATTATTAGGAATGATTAAAATCAATGTGATTAAGTGAATAAGTAGTGAGATGGTTAAGAGGTAACTTGTGTCGTAATACATTTTTTTCATTTAATGCATTTTCGTATTAAAGTTGTTGATGATTGGAGTTGTATTTTTTATTTTGAAAAATAATATTTTATATATATGAAATGATATAAAATATTATTTTTCTAAATATATAGGGAGGTAAATCAGTTGGTTGCAGTTTTGACAACTTAATTAAGTGAAACATCGAATAAGACCCAATATTATATACAAAAGTAATTGATTTAAAAACTTAACTAGAAGACAATCTCGAAAAACCTCCTACTTATAAAAGACAATTCTCAACCACTGAAATTAACATCTAACACATATATATAATTTAATTAATTATTTTTAAATATATTTTTAGTGTTAACATCCTATATTACAAAAATATACTCACATCCACTAATAATATTCATTCAATTATCACTTCATTACCTCCACTTCTTTATTTATATATATAAAAATGGGAAGAGAGAAGTGATAATTGAGATAATTCTATCATAAACATAAACTTGTAATATATATATATATATATATATATATATATATATATATATATATAAGCAATTTAATCATCCCCATCAGCTTTACTTTATGTAATCCTTCCGTAAGATTTGTATTAAAGACTATAATCACATCATGGTAGATCAGTGATCCCTTTATCTCAGTGGCAAGCCAACTCCCATGTAAGCAGAACTAAACATGGTATATCCTCATCGTACTTTATTTTTTGTGTGTATATTATTTTTTAAAATAATGTGTACATATTCAGTATGTGTATACGTCATTATCCCACTGTTAATTATGTATACAATTCTTATAAAGATTAAAAAATAGTTATTATCAATTAAAAAGCATCTACAAAGTACGGCATTTAAAATATTATATAAAAATAAAAGTTTTATTACAAATAGTTATTATCAATTACAGAGCACTTACAAAGTATGGCATAAAGAGTATCATACGACATAAATTAAAACAAATAAATTATGTAATGAAAATAAAATACACTTACTTAATAATAACAATAATAGAAGTTAATAGAAGTATTGAGGTATTATATAAAATTAAAATTTTTATTAAAAATAATTATAATCACATCATGGTAGATCAGTGATCCCTTTATCTCAGTGGCAAGCCAACTCCCATGTAAGCAGAACTAAACATGGTATATCCTCATCGTACTTTATTTTTTTTTGTGTATATTATTTTTAAAATAATGTGTATATTCAGTATGTGTATACGTCATTATCCCACTGTTAATTATGTATACAATTCTTATAAAGATTAAAAAATAGTTATTATCAATTAAAAAGCATCTACAAAGTACGGCATTTAAAATATTATATAAAAAATAAAAGTTTTATTACAAATAGTTATTATCAATTACAGAGCACTTACAAAGTATGGCATAAAGAGTATCATACGACATAAATTAAAACAAATAAATTATATAATGAAAATAAAATACACTTACTTAATAATAACAATAATAAGTAATAAGTATTGAAAGTATTATATAAAAAAATTAAAATTTTTATTAAAAATAATTATTATCCATTAAAAACACTTACAAAGTATGACATGGAAAGTATCATGTGATATAAATTAAAATAAATAAATTGTAAAAATAATAAGCAGCAATAAAAATAAATAAGATTTGCAAAGTTGGTTTTCTAAACTTTATAATATTAAGAACGTATTTAATTGTTGATTATATAATATAAAAATTAAATAGAAAACATCTTAATTATTAAAAAAAATACAATAATAAATAATATTTTATATTAATCTTTAAATATATAAAATAATATTATAATAATCAAAATATATGAGTCATTTTAAAAAAGCCATTATATAGAGAGATATATATAATCTAATTGTAAGGTCACGATCAAGCTAGACATCAAATCGATGTATGAGACCCTCTTGTTTGTGGGACAAGGGATCCCCTTCGTGCAACGATTTGACTGCTAAAGTCTACGGAGATGTACATATCCTACCCCCTATGGATTTGAACTTGTGACCTCCTAAGAGGAAACACATGTTCTTAACCATTAGGTCCACTTAGGATGATGGTTAATGTCCACTGAGACTAAAATTGGTCTATCAAACCTTAAGAAAAGCAAGAGATTACTTGGATTTCTTTAAAATGTTATTTTGATGCTTGAAAAGCATTAAGAGAAGCATTCCAAGATCACTAAAGTTTTGATGACTTAGAAGGTTAGGAAAGTTGTTATTGTGACAAATATTTGGAAATTGGGATCTAATTTGGGAATACCCAAGGCGTTCTAGGAGAAAGTGCTTTTCATCTTCAACCCTCTTGGTTTACGTCACAAAGGTGACAGATTCTTTCTTTCCATGGTGTTTTGGGGATTTTCCAATGCCCAATTTCACTATGCGGCTCATGAGAATTAGTTCTTATTTTATCAATATTGGTTCTCTTCTTTATGTTAGTCAAAATAAAGAGATACTTTTGATATTCAAGGTTAGGGTTAACCACCTCCTTATAATATCTTAATTTTATGTTATTCTCTAATTCTTTATCACACTATAGATTCTCCTTAAATTTAGCTTGTACAATATTTTTAATATCATATATATTATGTAGAATAACTTCTTCTTTTATTCCCCAATTATTTAGCCAAGACTTGGCATCATTATGCCACCCCTGCTTGAGTCGTTGGTGATTTTGGATAGAGTCTAAAGCAATTTTGGGGAGCCTCTTGTTATCCATGTTATTTATCTTGTTCTTGTACATTAAGTACCTAATCATAGTTTTTCTCTTGATGGGGGAAAGTATCGCTTCGATGAGGAGGATAGGATATGGTGTATTACTCTTAATTTTGAGATTATAAGTTATCAAATTCTTTTGGATGTGCTCTATCTTTCTCCAGGATTCTCAAGAGATATTGCATCCCCAAACTTCACATCCATATAAGATAACAAGAGTAACAAGAGTCTTGAAGAGAAGCTTTTTCTTATCCCATAGTTAAAGGTATGCTAATTTACAATTATTTTCAGACCATAATAAGCTTCCACCCTCTATTTATCCTTTTCTCAATGATATAGTTTCAATTGAGCTTGCAATGATTATCAATTCCTAGATAATTGTACGAAGTCACTTCCTCCAAGATAATTGTACGAAGGCACTTCCTCCAAGATATTATTGTCATATGAAAAATTATCATAGGTGATCTTGTTGGATTTAATGATCATAACCTTTGTTTTGTCCATGTCCACAGTCATGCATGAACTAGAGAAAAACTTCTTGAGGATTATAAGCTACTTACTAAGGTCATAGGGATTCTTTGTCATAAGAACAATATCATCGGCATAGAGAAGAAGGATGATTACTATACTATCAAGAGTTGGTCCAACACAACCTGCAACTTCCAAACAATGTTCTAACTTGTCAATGTAAATTCCAAAAGGGGTATGGGATAGGGGACAACCTTGCTTGACTCCTATATTGCAATTAATTTCTTCTGACCAACCCTCAATGCTCCTAAAATTGACAATAACATTCTCATACAACCTTACCACAACAACTCTCATACCGGAGGGAAATTTGAGCTCTTCTAACCTATTCCAAAGGTTGGTCCTAGGCACAATGTCAAAATATTCCCTAAAGTCAACTAACAACAAAGGAGATTGGTTTTAATGTTGCAACACTCGTCTGCAATGATCTTAAGCGTGATAAGGTGGTCCAAAGTTGAATGGTAACATATAAAATGGGCCCGAGCTTTAGCTCTTTTTCTGTGGATTTCTAGCCATATGCTTATCTTTTTTTCCAAAATACTTCCACATAGCTTGGATAAAATGGCGCTAATCATAACGATCCTATAATTAGAGGGATTTATTTTATCCCCACTTTTAAAAATATGTACAATGAGGCTTTGAGTCCAAGGTTTAAGGAAGCCTTGCTTGAATACTAAATTGAAGACTTGGGCGCTCCATCAATGAAGGAAAATCAGCTAAGGCATGGGGGGTGCACTTAGGCAAATCGTCTTGACTCACCTAAGGGGCACACACACCCAAGAGGAAGAGTCAATTAGAAGGATGGGGTGTACTTCCATGAGGGGCGCACCAAGGATGGGTGTGTCAGTCCCAAGGGGTACAATGATTGAGAACGCATGGGTTTGTTTGGGAAACCAAGTCTGAAAAGGGGCACTACGAATCATTGGACATGGGTTCGTGAAGGGGCACGACACCCCCAAAGGACACGATGATTCTCGATGGTGACCTTTGGAGAGCCTATAAGAGAACAACGGTGCACAACCAAGAAGGAAATAAGTTTGGCAAGACAAAGAGGCAAGGAGAGCTTTGTGATTCTGAGGCAGACGAAGAGGAGGAGTTCCCTCAAGGATCCAAGTCACTCCACTTTGGGAGGAATTGTGTTTCCTTGAGGAGGAGGGTATAAGATATAGAGTTAGGCGGATTTCTCTTGGGCAGATTTTTCCTAGTCTGAAAACGTAGGTCTGTGGAGGCATGTGTGAGGCAGAGTCTACAAAAATGAAGAGACAACAAATCTGTGGTTGGAGACACGTCTAAGGTGCACCGCATGTGGAAACGAAGATGGTTGTGACAGAGAGTCTTGTGGTGATGGATCTATTCATGAGTGTCTTGGTGAGGTGAGGCGAGTTGTTTGACTCTGTCGAAGTTATAAACTGAGCTTGTAATGCTCATGTTGTAACCGTTCTTCTATAAAAAAGACTTAGTTGGTTGTTAGGCACACTTCATGTCACATGCACTATATCTATGTTTGTTTGTTTTGTTTGTTCCATTGTTTATCTCTTGGCTTCTCATCTTCTTAAATGTATGCTTAAAAATGAGTAGGAGTGTGACTCGCCTGTAGCCTAGAATGGAGTATGGTTATGCTCTGTGTGAAGAAGCATAGTCTGGACAATGTATCCTTGGTGTTTCCAAGCAGCCAAGTGAGAAACATCGTGGTGTCGCATGCTCTCAATAGGTGCACGGTCATAAGGCACGTTGTGGGGACGTGAGAGATGGTATCAGAGCGAACTTTGAAGGCAATACGTTGCAAATTCAGTTCGGTGGTAACGTGTAATATTCCAGATATAAAAAGTATGCAGAACAGAAATAAAATGCTAGAAATGGCAGATAAACAACAATATAACCAGAACAACACCACAATAACACTGAAATGATATCAAAATAACACCAAAAATAGCACTTTGATTCTAAGAGCAATGTTCGCGGGCCTCTTTGAGGGGGAAACCTCTAGTTGAGCAGAGATCTATTATAATAATATCCAATCTAGGGTTCTCATACCCTCAACTCCTATTTATACTAAATATGTCTATCAATAGAACCATCTAGAGGAAGATCCTTCTAGAAGCGGAAGCTTCTATTAGGTATTCTTACATTCGACTTATTCTACTTTATTGCAAGGCCTTATTAATATTGACCTTTATTACATTGGAATACATTGTTCTATCTATGTNNNATGGTTCATTAACGTAGGCGACGCTCACGCTGGTCCAAAATTGCTTGTGGTTGTAGCCAAATGGAGCCTTCTTCATCCAACTTAGGAAGGTTGGTTTGAGTTTGGCACTTAGTTCCAATCACCTTCTTTAAGCATGAAACATGAAAAACATGATGTAGCTTAGAATGACTGGGAAAAACTAACTGATAGGCCACATGTCCCACACGCTTGAGAACTGTATAAGGACCATAAAATTTGGGCACCAGCTTCTGACAATGGTCGGCCTTGAGGGAAGTTTTCTTGTAAGGTTGCAGTCAAAGAAACACCTGATCCCCTTCTACAAAATGACATTTAGAGTGACCTTGATCTGCTTGTTTCTTCATGTGATTCTAGGCCATGACCAAATTCTCTTTGAGGGTACGGAGAATAGCCTCTCGAATTGTAGGTGTTTGGTCAACCGCCTGGACCTTCGAGACACCTAGTAAATATGAGAGAACTGACGGTGGATTTTGTCCATATACCACTTCAAAAGGAGTCGTGTGGGTAGTTGTATGGTATGAAGTGTTGTACCACCATTCATCTAGGGGTAACCATTGAGCCCACTGATTTTTCTTTTCTAATGCAAAACACCTCAAATATGTTTCCAAACACTTGTTGACAACTTCAGTTTGACCATCTGTCTAGGGATGATAAGTTGTGCTAAGATGCAATTGGGTGCCTTGTAGCTTGAATAGTTATTGCCAAAAATTGTTGGTGAAAGTTGGGTCGCGATAAAAAACAATAGAATGCGGCATGCCATGAAGCTTGAAGACCTGATCCTTGAAAATTTGAGCCACTGTGGATGTTGTAAATGGGTGTTGAAGAGCACACAAATGAGCATACTCAGAAAGGCGATCAACTACCACCATGATGATTGATTTATTGCCCAATTTAGGTAAGCCTGTAATAAAATCCATAGAGATATCCCTCCAAATAGCAGGTGGAATCAGAAGCGGTTGTAGTGTGCGAGGAGATTTGATTGTTTCTCTCTTGTTGTGTTGACACACATCACATTCGGCCACAAAATTACGAATGCATTGTTTCATACCATCCTAGAAAAAATAACGTTTGACCCTGTCATAGGTTTTGGTAAAACCGGAGTGCCCAACTGTGGGTGTAGCATGAAGCTCAGAAAGCACCATGGATTTAAGTTTTGATTGTTTACTTAAATACAAACGGCCTTTGTATCGAAGCTCATCATGGAGCCAAGAGTACCCTGGGAAAACTGGAGAATTGGATTGCAATTGTTGTATAAGATGCGAACTTTTGGGATCATGTAGCCATTCATGGNTCATAATCATATCCAAAGAGATTAGTCACCCATTTTTGTTGCTCTGGGGAGGAAATGCATTGTTCTAGAAAATACTTGAGGCTTTGATGATCTGTCTTAATTTGGAAGTGTTGCCCCAATAGATAAGGGTGCCACAAATCAATGGCATGCAAAATAGCCTACTTTTCTTTTTCATATATTAATTTGCCCAAATTTTGTTCAGATAGTTATTTGTTGGTAAATGCCAAAGGCTAACCATCTTGCATAAGGACAATGACAATATCTTTCTCTGAAACATCACATTCCAGGACAAAGGTCTTTGTGAAATCAGGAAGGGCCAGGACTATAGTGGTGCACATGGCCATCTTCAAGGTTTGAAAATCTTGAGAAGTTGTTGGAGTCCAAGTGAAAGAATTCTTTTTAAGGAGTGCAGTGAGAGGTGTCACAATCTTTCCATAATTCTTAACAAACTTGCGATAATAACCTATTAAGCCTAGAAATCCTCGCAATATTTTGAGAGTCTTTGGGTGAGGCAAGTCTTGCATAGCTTCAATATTTTTAGGATCCACCCTGTGTTTCAGGATTAATCCGTAAGTGCGGACACGAACCAATCTCCCTAGATCCACCTGGATCTAGAACAAAACATGACAGAATACTACTCTTTCCCTAGATCTAGCCTATTGAGTGAACTAAGAGATAAGGATTGTGGACATACCTTATGAACGCTTTCCTAGGTCTCTGTTGTTCCAAGCT
>SNQJ01S0008037.1:233720-258519 GCA_010110895.2 Picea sitchensis
ACCTACAGAGTTATACTCCGATCTGAAGAATACTGCAGTGATGAAATGCCCAAATGGGAAATGCCCAAATGCTTAACCAAGACAAAATGTGTAGTGATTTGGAAACCCGAACACAGTTGCATGGCAATAGATCTTGTATGTTTTAATTTTTTTTGGTTTCCGTCCCCAAGGGTTAGGTATTCAAGGGTTCTACAGACAATGGTTTTCCCTGTGCTATAACTCTCTGATATACGTGTGAGGTCCAACAGTAGTACTCGGCCCAATATCTCAAGGCACTAACTAAGGAGGCTAGACTATGCCCTTAGCCGTACTACTCGACTACCCAGGTACTAGAGAGTATCTTCCTGAGTGATGTTCTCGGTGGCACTATAGTAGTCAGGCGGCCAATCGGTTTATCTAAAGAGGGCTTCAGGAAATCTAGGTCGATCCATACACAGGTGTTATCTGATGCGCTACCACTTGAAGGGGTACCAACAGGGGTTACAAGGGTGGCCAATAGATGTGCGCTTAAGTACCACTTGTATTTCTTGCATGTATGAATCCCTCAACCGCAGGTTTATGCATGTAACGAAAGATCTATGTGGCTTAAAGATGTTGGAATACGTCTCTACCCTGAAAAAAAAATAACCCACAATTTTTGTTGAGGAAAGTGCTTTGATACCACTTGTAATATTCCAAATATAAAAAGTATGAAGAACAGAAATAAAATGCTAGAAATGGCAGATAAACAACAATATAACCAGAACAACACCACAATAACACTGAAATGATATCAAAATAACACCAGAAAGAGCACTTTGATTCTAAGAGCAATGTTCACGGGCCTCTTCGAGGGGGAAACCTCCAGTCGAGCAGAGCTCTATTACAATAATATCCAAGCTAGGGTTCTCATACCCTCGACTCCTATTTATACTAAATATGTCTATCAATAGAACCATCTAGAGGAAGATCCCTCTAGAAGCAGAAGCTTCTATTAGATCTTATTACATTCAACTTATTCTACTTTATTGCAAGGCCTTATTAATATTGACCTTTATTACATTGAAATACATTGTTCTACCTATGTGAGGGGTTAGGTCCCTAACATAACGTTTGTATAATGGTTCGCTACAACGAACTTGTTCATCACAAACTTTGAATCAAACTTAAGACAAAGGTTCAGTTGACGGTGCAATGGGATGGTTGAGATGGGTGCACACCTTGTGAAGACCAAGAGCATAGTTGTGGTGAAACAAATCACTTGGACAAGGTGGGTGATCACAGAACTTGTCATAGAGTTCATCACAAAACTTGTCACAAACTTGATCAAGGAGGAAAACTTGGTTGGTTTGATTCGTGATGGGAGTCAATATTGGACCTATTGTGTGCACCTTGGAGAGACCAAGTGAAAATTCCATTGATGAATGGAGCACTTGGGCAAGGAAGATGAACACTGGGTTTTTTCCACAATTTGTCGCAAAGATAACCACAGAAGTGATAAATGAAGTGAAACGTAGAGGGTGATCATAGAAATGATCGCGAAGGGGTATTAGTTCTGAGTTGCAGCGAGGTGAAGCACTTGGGTGCGTTGGACAACCTGGGGTGACCTAGAGAAGCTCCCCAGCAGGCACTTGGTTTGGCACGTTTCCATCATGACGTCTTCATGTTGTGCATCTCTGAGAACAAAAATTGTGTTGAGTTGGGTTGTTGGATGAGATCGCAACCTTCAGACAAGGTATCTCTTCACAAAGTTACGATAGTCGATTAGCAGCAATATGAATTAGCGGTCGAGCGGTGGATACGTGGTGCCTTGAAGCAGAAGCAGTTAAGGTGCGTAGATGGCAAGCATTGGAGATGAGTTCAATCAGTTGCATGTGAAAATCGGGACTTAGACGAATTTATGAAGTAGACAAATGGACTCATCCTTCTGTCACAACAAACGATGGTTGAGGTTAGTTCATGCAGAAAGTCAGTTGCTTGGAATTGGAGTTCCAAGACAATAGGCTTAGAATATGGTTGAAACAAACAACGCCATTGGAAATGTATGGTTAGCTTGAATTATTTCATTTTCCAATTGTTGCAGTGAGTTCTTTGAAGGGAAGATGGATGACGTGGTAGTTCAATGGAATTCTATTTCCACGGTGAAAACTAGCAGACTTGAGGGTGACTCAAGTGGTGTAGATTTGAAGAAGTCTTGCAACAATTTGGAATGCCTTGGTTGGGTGAACATACAGAAGAGCTTGGGACGAATTTCTTGAATAAGTCTTATGGTGGACTTAGGAAAATGTGGATGCAGTCATGGAGGTAGCCTGGGGAAGCTACCTAATTCTTGATGAGGTGCATTGGACAAGTAGTTGCAGTGAAGTGGGAAATGAAGTCTATTTGTGTCGTGTTCAAGAAGATGGGTGAGGCACCCTGGTGTTTGGTGCCTTAGCCGTATTTTTTGAGTTAGGTATGACATGATGAGTCATGATGACAGTGCCAAATTTTGGATGTTTGCAGGGAGGGAAAGGCAGTTTCGTTATGAAATACGAATGGAGTTAGCAAGGAAGTCGAACAAGAAATGTTGACAATTAAGGTGAATGGGCCGAACACAGACCAAGTGACTTGGGTGGTGTTCACTCGCCTTTGGTATGGGACATTGGATGAGTCGAAGCACACCCTAGTGACTTGTGGACGATTTTGCAACAACTCAGATATCCAAAGGGGGTCATTGGTTGAGGTTGGAAGAGTATTGGTTCGGATATGCCTAAGGCATGGAATCTCTTTGAGGTGACTCATTCTACTTGGAGCGCTTTGGATAGTTCATTTTGGATATTTGAGGAGTGTAGGCATGGTGTCCACAGTCATCGCAGATGTTTTTTTGTGTTGAGGTAACTTGATGGAAGGGGGAAAGTTGGGGACTTGCCTTCATTTGGAGGATTGTGTGAATAGGCAAATTGAAGCATGAAGAGATCACTTGGACTTGTGCATTTCTCTTGCTTTGGGAAGCATGGTTGAGGGTGAATCCTAACCATTCCAAGGCATTGAGAGGTAGACCCAACAACATGTCTAGGTGATGAAGTAGTGAAGTAAAAGAATCATAGGCATGCAGTTCTTCATGCATATTGATTAACTATGCGATGAGGAGGACAATGGAGTCAAGTTTTTGTAGAAGACTTTGTTCAAGGTGACTTCATAATGCAACAAGGTGAGGGGTGACCTTGCATTGTTCTAATATCATTTCACAAATGCACCGAATTGTGAAAGGAAGTGACCATTTCATGCATGAGGGTGTGTAGTCTCAAGGTGTGTGATGGTTGAACTAGCCATTCAACTAGTTCGCGACTTGGGAAAGAGAAACAACATGACAAAGGGGTCAAGAGTACGAATGCACTAGTAATTTTCAAATGAAACACTTAGAAATTGTGGAGGATCTCCTTGTCGAAGATCAAATGATGGAAACAATGATGAGGAAAGGATGGACACTTTCCTTAGTCTTTGGAGTTGGACAAAGGTGATGGAGATGTGATTGAAAAGACTAAGTGGGCATGAAGAAGTGCATTCTCATGAGTTGGGCTTGACGGTTCGACTAGCTACCCAATCAATCCAAGGCATGGGGGAATTAAGTGTGTGGAGACATGGAAAAAATTGTTGAAGTATAGATGCAACAGCAAGAGCACAAGATCTCAACACTTAGGTGAAATTTTGAAGAGAAGTGGGCAACAGTCAACAACATTACAACAAGATATTGTAACAGAGTTGGGTGACTTTCATCCTTGGATTTGGATGAAGCAACCTCATGGACTCAGGGAAAAAATTGTGCGAAGTTGAGTGCAGAGTACAGTTTGGTTTGTGGAAACTTGGGGTTTCCATCAAACTTGGTTGCAGCGGAGGCATGAGTTCAGGAAAAGACTTGGAGATCGTACATTGTGGGGATGTTGCTAAGGATCACAATGAATTGATGTGGGGGAGGATGTAAGGCCTTGGGAGCTTAGCTCAGGTACGCGCACTTCTACCACAATCTGAATCAGCCAGGCAAGACGATCAGTACGAATGAAGAAATGAATGTCTTCATATAGAAGGGATTTGGGGTTCCTTTGGCACACAACGTTACATGGGATGACTCCACCCAAGGTGCCTTGCGCTGCAAGTCAAAAAATAGACTTGAGGTAAACACTTGGGCATTCCTTCAATGAAGGAAAATCAACTAAGGCATGGGGGACACACTTAGTCAAGTCAACTTAACTCACCTAAGGGGCACGCACACCCAAGAGGATGAGTCGATTAGATGAATGGGGTGGTCTACCATGAGGGGCACACCAAGGATGGGTGCGTCGGTACTAAAGGGGACAAAAATTGAGAGTGTATGGGTTCATTTGGGTGATCAGGTCCGTGAAGGGATGTGACAATTCGTTGGACATGGGTTCGTGAAGGGGCACAACACAAGGAGAGCTCTACTATTATAAGGAAGATGAAGAGGAGGAGCTCCATCAAGGAGCCAAGTAACTCCACTCTGGGAGGACTTGTGTTTCCTTGAAGAGGAGGAGCTCCGTCAAGGAGCCAAGTCAGTCCACTCTGGGAGGACTTGTGTTTCCTTGAGGAGGAGGGTTCAACAGAAACGCTGGGTGAATTTCTATTGGGCGCATTTTGGCTAAGTCTGAAAGCGTAGGTCTGTGGAGGCATGTGTGAGGGAGAACCAAAATATGTGAAGTTTGTGGAAACGAAGAGGTAAAGTTTATGGAAATGAAGAAACAACAAGTTTGCGGTTGGAGGCATGTCTGAGGTGCATTGCAAGTGGCAGAAGCTGCGACAGAGAGTCTTTTGGTGACGAATATGTTCATAAGTTTCTTAGAGACATGAGGTGATTCATTTGACTCTGCTGAATTTGTAAACCGAGCCGATAGTGCTCATGTTCTAACTGTCCTTCTATAACAAATACTTAGTCGAGTGTTAAGCACGGTTCGTGCCACCCACAATATATATGTTTGTTTGTTTCATTTTTTTCATTTTTAATCTCTTGGCTTCATATCTTCTTGGATGTATGCTTAAAAATGACTAAGTGTTAAAGAAATTAATGAATGTCTAAGTATACAAGAGTTGCAGTAGAGTAGGAGTGTGACTCGCTAGTAGCCTAGAACGGAGTATTGGTATGCTCTAGGTGAAGAGGTGTAGTTCGAATGAAGTATCCTTGGTGTTTCCCAACAACCAAGTGAGAAACATCACAGTGTCGCACACCCTCAAGAGGTGCACAACTGTAAAGCATGTTGTGGGGACATGACACCTAACACATTATAGAATCTATGTAGTTATATTATATTTTATTTTAATATTAATATTCTTCTTCTTGACTCCTCTACATATATGTAAATGACAAAACTAGACAATCCCAACTTTGAGGCAAAAGGCATAGAAGTTACACTCATTCGAAAGAAAAAGGCCTCTGACGATACAATTCAATGCCGAAAAAGAAAATAGTTTTAGTTTTTGAGGTGGACTGCAGAGTCCACATTTCCAAAACTCACAACTATAAAAATGCCCAAGTATGGCCCTTGATATCATCTAAGACATAAGAATTAACCTCGGGCTTTATTTCTTTACTATTAAATAAATATAAATATATTAAATGTCTGATATTGGCCAGAATCCCCTTAATTTATCATCTCGATGTTGTGTAACCATATAGCTAGTTTAGTTGGAATACTGCAACTACTAGAACTCATATACCCATTCATGAATTTTAGGTTATATTGTCATTTTATTTGATCTCCTTTCTATCTTAGAGAAGACTAATGACTTGCATCTGCAACTCAAATAGGCTAGGGATTCTTCAACACCCAATTGATTTTTGTTTCACAAAAACCTTCATACAACTTACGGGTTGATATTCAAAGACAGACCAAGGTAAGAAGGGGTAATCATAAAATTATATAGTATTTTGCAGTTCGTGTGAGTCAAGTGCTTGTTGTAGTAGAATAACTTATGTAATGAAGATGGTCGTAAGGATTTTTTTAGCACCCAACTTAATTTTTTTCATTAAATCCTTTATGTTAGCACTATGATTTTCATAGCTACGGTTAGAGGTTTGTCAACAATTTGCAAATTCATGCCTATTAGCACCCATATTGTTTTTATGCCTGACATCATCTAACATCTCCAAGGGTCAATTTCAAAAGCAAGCTTATCATTTATTAGTTCCATTTCCATTTGAAACTGTGTGCTGCAAAATTTGTTACGTGCTACGTAGAGCACTTCACCATGCATAGGATGTTGTCACGCAATGGATTTGATCACGTGGTGGATTTCATCGTGTAGTGGGTTGTCGCGCATGGGATGTTGTCGTGCATAGGATGTTGTCACGCAGTGGATTTCGTCGCGCAGTGGTTTGTCACGCATAGGATGTTGTGGTGCAATGTATTTCATTGCGCAATGGATTTCGTCGCGCAGAGGATTTTCCTACGCACAAGCTACAAGTCGCATTGTGCAAATGACTGGTTTAGTGGTCAACTTCAAGATCAATTTCTGACCAACTGGAGAGGAATTTTGAAAATCCCCGAGAGGTTTTTGTTTAGGACAAACAAAATGATAAAAACCTCTCTCATATTTGAAAATTGTTTCATATTTTAGGAGATTCGAAGGAAAATTTGAGCCCTATTTTTCAGATTTCATGATTTCCTGTCCGAGACATGTTTTTGCGACACGTATTACAGCCAGATAGAGATGAATTTCAAGAAACCAAGAGATTTTTGTATTTATAACAATATTAAATACAAAAACCTCTCTCAGTTTTGGAAAATATTTTTTTATTAGTGATATATGTTTAATGCCTATTTTCCCAGTTTGTTGCGCAATCCGTTGCGTTTTTTGTTGTAGGTTACTGTTGCATAGCAGACTTGTTGTGAAAGGGTGACAGAGTGTCCAGTAGTGCACATGATGACTCATCGTAACCATATGGTTGAATTCTGATCATGATCAATGATTGTAAAGAATATTTCGGTTACGATTATGATTTGGCAAAGTCGGGTTTTCTATTTTTAGTGAATCTGTTGAAGTTATTGTTCTCTTTCAAACAAAACGGATCCATGATTCCAGGAGGAAGTAGTTCGACCATAGAAGCCAAGGGTGAAATTAGTTTTCTATATATGGGGATCATTTTCATTTAAACGAGGTTAGTTGCCAAAACAGTGTAGACAGTGACTATTGATTGTAGTTTTTTTATCCGATTGAAACTTAATGCAAAGGTCTTGAAGCTTTGATGAAAAGATTCTAACGGTGGCAATATGATGTATTGTATTCTTTCTTTGCATATGTGTTTTCTTGTGATCTTTATATTCATATATATAAACTCTGTCTGAATCGGAACGTGATTTCGAATATATAATTCACCATGCAGTGCTCTAGATTCGTGCCATTTAGACAAATTGTATTTCTTCTAAGTTAACTCTGAATTCATCCCCAACAGTGCTCCAAGTTGATTCATGTTTTTTCTCTCACCACACACAACGATTTTTAAATGAAAGATTGTTGCTCACTCAGACTTTATCCTCTCAAGTTTAGTCACCTAGTCATTTGTTTCTCTCATTTTCAGAATTTGACTCCATTTCCCAATGGTACTTTCTCTCTTGCTTGTCCTACCATCCCTTTTAAAACAAAATAAACTTGTCCTATTGTAGAATTTGACCTCTCTGCATTTATTGATGAAATATTTGAGTTATTACCAATTATTAGATATATGAGAGAGCCCTCTCTGGTTGTATAGGCCAGAATACAATCTAAAGTTGGTTGAAATAGTTACCTTTGTCATTTGTTCTCCCAACCAAACAAATTTACAGAGTGCTAACATTTTGGCATCGTTGTCGTGGACAGAATTAAAAATTTTCCCTGGGAAAGAATGGCATGGTTGAGTTCTGAGGTCTGAGAGCAGCAGACACTTAGGCACATATTGGTTGTATTTCTGCTCTGGCAACTCCACACATTAGAAAATCAGTTGAAGGTGATTCCACTGGCAGAAGAATCTAGAGCTAAATTTTTCATGGCGACTCCAATCAAGCTTAAAATGTGATTCAAAGACTCCACTGGAGAATGAGACATGTTGACAGAGATATGGAAGGGAAGAATGGAAAAATCAAGTACTCGAGATTAAGTTTAGTCCAAGAAGTACTTTTTTGTTTTAACAATATCTTCTTATCCTTTCCTGAGTTTTTCAAAATAATATTTCTTCACTTACTGCATTCAAATGAAGCCCATAAATCTACCCTTGTATATCCTCCATGGAAAACTATAGGTATACCTCCTTCTTGTATAACTGATATTCACCAAGCTCCTTCCTCTGATCCATATGATGTTAATGATCATTCTTGTGAGCTTAATGAAACCAAAGTTGAGTTTGTACCTTCTGTTCTTAATCCTACACCCTCCAAGATTCAAGAAAGATACAGTCCTCTTAAATTTCCTCCCACCCTTCATGACTTTCCTATGAAACATTATAAGTAACTTCATCGGTTCGATGGAGAGCTTGACGAAAAGTCAGCTGAAAAATATATTCAGGTCTTTGAGCATTTTATAGAACTTTTTGAGATCAAACATGATGATGTGTCTATGAGGGCCTTTTCTCAGTCCTTACAAGGAGATGCCAAAGCATGGTTCAGAAATTTGCAGCCTCAGTCAATTAGCTCGTGGGATGAACTAAGGGAAGCTTTCCGTAGGTTTTGGGGTGAGAGAAAGTCATGGGNCCTGAATTTGCTTCCATGCTCCATTATGTAACAACCTTTCAATCAGACTTATCTTTTCTTTTGATGGAGAGCAAGTCTATGTCTTTGCAGCAGATGTTCAACAATGCTCAGTAAGTTGAAGACAATATTCAAGCATGTAAACAAATTCAAAATGAGGAGTTGGATGCTAAAGAACATGACAATGAATATGAACAAAGAACGGTTGATTTGAATCTTGAGAAGAGGATTAATAATATCATATGTCCTCTTGAAGCTTTAAATGTTGATGATTTTGCAAAGGATTATATTCCACTTATTGAAATAGAAGGTGTTAATTTAGCTTTTGATCCATCTCACGATAATCATGGGGTTGATTGTTTTATGTATTCATTTGTAGATAGTCAAGAAAATGAATTTGCAAATCAGCTTGTTGAAGAGCAGGTTGATGTCCCAAGCTTTTTCTTGTTAGATGACATTGCAGATGTTGTTGATTTGTCTTTATATGATGAATATGATGATGATTATGATGTTGACTTCCTAGAACAACCAGTTTCATGTTCTCTATCAGAAAATGTTCCTTTTCAACAGTGTAATGAGAGCAATCAACCTACATATCACAGTTACAAAGAAGAATATGAAGAAAGTATTGAATCCGCTGAAGGAAATTATTTAACTTTATGCTTTTCTTCATTTAAATTGTTGAAAGAAAATTTAAAGATCATCACTAAGGCAGAGGAATGTGTGTTGATGCAAAATCACATTGATTCATGGAAAAAAAATTGACAAGAAATTGCAATAATCTTCCCATGTGTTTGATGACCCTGTTACTTGTTATGTAGAAGGTCTTGTCAGTTCAAAATTGCAGCCATTGGTCGAAGATGAATCTGAAAATGAGTATGTTCAGCAATCCAAAGAAATTGAAAAATGTGCATATGACAGTAGTAAAGAAAATGAAAAAGCTTTTGAATCAGGTGAAAGAACCTTTCCATTGTGTTTTTCTTCTTTCGAATTGCTGAAGCAAAATTTTTATAATGTTTCAAATCAGAAATCCTCCATGCATGATGTTGAATATGAAGAAAGAAGTGGACTTGCAAATGAAAACTGTCTTCCATTATGTTTTTCTTCCTTTGAATTGTTGAAAGTAAATCATGAGATAACAGAGGAAGCAGTGAAGTTTGACTGCATTCACAGTGACATTGTTTTACATGAGAAAATTGTTATTAGTGAAGAGGATCAACAACCTTATCATACTTGTAATGACCTTTTTGTTGATTACATGGAAGGTTATTTCAGTTCATATTTGCAGCCTGTGATCAACTACTAGCTTGGAAATAAATATGATGGTCAATCAACATCAGTGTTAGATATGGATTGCTTGCCACTAGGTGTTTCATTTCAGCCAACATTGTCTTATGATTCAAAAGATTGTTATTTCCAGTAGTCTCAACATATTTTTCAGCCTTTTGTGGTAATCAACAGGTTGAATTACATGAAAACAAGGATGCAGTGGAAGGGGTGAAACATGATTGTTGTTTTATGTATGTTCTAGAGGATCCATTTGCAGTTTTGTTGGAGGCGGAAAATAGTCCCAATGTTTTAAATTTTTGAGATTTGAATTTATAGATAAATTTTTGAATGACTTATCAGTAAACAGGCTTTGGAGCAAGCATGTGCAAAGAAAGCAAAAAGTGGATAAAGTGCTTGCATGGTTGCATTGGAATTTTGATTTCACTTGATTGGCATATTTTTCGGCATTTGGGGTAGGTAGGAGTGCGAATAATCTCGGTACTACGAGCATTTCTTTTGACAATCTACAGTTTTCATGTTCAACTTAGTTTCAGATTTCAGTTTGGAGCATATACAGCTTTGGGTTTTCAACGGATGGAGGTTACAAGTTACAGTTGGAAAGTTGGGTTTGGGAGCAGCCCAATGGATAGGCATCTGGTTTAATGTTCTTTGCTACCTCACAGGGAGGATAGCATCCCCGTTGGAGCCAATTGTTAGCACCATGATTTTCATAGCTAAGGTTAGAGGTTTGTCAACAATTTGCAAAGTCGTGCCTCTTAGCACCCATATTGTTTTTATGTTTGGCATCATCTAACATCTCCAAGGGTCAGTTTCAAAAGGAAGCTTATCATTTATTATTTCCATTTCCATTTGCAACTGCATGCTGCAAAATTTGCTACGCACTACGCAAAGCACTTCACCGCGCATAGCATGTTGTCGTGTAGTGGATTTCATCGCGCAGTGGGTTGTCGCGCATGGGATGTTGTCACGCATAGGATGTTGTCGCGCAGTGGATTTAGTCGTGCAATGGGCTATCGCGCATTGGATGTTGTCATGCATAGGATGTTGTCGCGCAGTGGATTTCATCGCGCAGAGGACTTTCCTGTGCACATGCTACAAGTCGCATTGTGCAAATGACTGGTTTAGTGGTCAACTTAAATATCAATTTATGACCAACTGGAGAGGAATTTTGAAAATCCCTAATATTTTTTTGTTGAGGACAAACGAAATAATAAAAACTTCTCTCATATTTAAAAATCGTTTCATATTTTGGGAGATTTGAAGGAATCTTTGAGCCCTATTTTTCAGTTTTCATGATTTCTTGTTTGAGACATGTTTTTGCAACATGTATTACGGCCATATGGAGATGAATTCCAAGAAACCTAGAGAGGTTTTTATTTATAACGATCTTAAATACAAAAATGTCTCTCAGTTTCGGAAATAGTTTTATATTAGTGTGATATGATGTCATCTTTAACGCCTATTTTCCCAGTTTGTTGCTCAATTCGTTGTGTTTTTTGTTGTAGGTTATTGTTGCGTAGAAGACTTGTTGTGCAAGGGTGACAGAGTGTCCAACAGTGCACATGATGACTCATCACAACCATATGGTCGAATTCTAATCATTATCAATGATTGTAAAGAATATTTCGGTTACAATTATGATTTGGCAAAGTCGGGTTTTCTATTTTTAGTGAATCCGTTGAAGTTATTGTTCTCTTTCAAATAAAATGGATCCATGATTCTAGGAGGAAGTAGTTCGACCATAGCAGCCAAGGGTGAAATTATTTTTCTATATATGGGGATCATTTTCATGTAAACGAGGTTGGTTGGCAAAACAGTGTAGACAGTGACTATTGATTGTAGTTTTTTTATCCGATTGAAACTTAATGCAAAGGTCCTGAAGCTTTGATGAAAAAATTCTAATGGTGGCAGTTTGATGTATTGTATTATTTATTTGCGTATGTGTTTTCATGTGCTCTTTATATTCATATCTGTAAACTCTGTCTGAATCAGAACATGATTTTGAATCTAGAATTCACCATGCATTGCTCTAGATTCGCGCCATTTAGACAAACCGTATTTCTTCTAAGTTAACTCGGAATTCATCCCCAGCGGTGCTCCGAGTTGCTTCATGTGTTTTCTCTCGCCACACACAACAATTTTTAACTGAAATATTGTTTCTCACTTAGCCTTTATCCTCTCAAGTTTAGTCACCTAGTCATTTGTTTCTCTCATTTTCAAAATTTGACTCTGTTTCCCAATGGTACTTTCTCTCATGCTTGTCCTACCATCCCTTTTAAAACAAAATAAACTTGTCCTATTGCAGAATCTGACCTCTGCGCATTTATTGATGAAATATTTGAGTTATTACCAGTAATTAGATATATGAAAGAGCCCTCTCTGGTTGTATAGGTCAGAATACAATCTAAAGTTGGTTGAAACAGTTACCTCTATCATTTTTTCTCTCAGACAAACAAATGTACAGAGTGCTAACACTTTAGACAACTCTTGGGTTGATATCCTAATCACAAATTAGTATATCACAAATTTGCAAAGACATGTTGTATGTATCTTTTGAGCTTTTCAATTTGCATGTGAACGAAGTGCATGGTGTAAGTAAAAGAATGATTAGATTAATGAAGATGGTAATTGATTAGGACCTAACTGGATTTTTTTCATAGAATCCTACATACAATTTTTGGGTTGATATTAAACATAGAACCCGGTAAGCAAGCTTAATCAGAACACTTTCGAAGGTTTTTTTTATATAGTTTGTGTTTTGTAATTTGTGTGTGGGTGAAGTGCATAGTGAAAGGAAGGAAAAGGGAGAGTATTAATGTGGAATTAAATCCCATCATAGCTATATGTGATAGCTTTCAATTACTAGCATCTCATCTCGTAAACAACAAGAAGCCAAAGGCACCACCACGACTTGATGTCCAGGGTGGTCAGGGGTTCTAAGACAAACAAAGTTTGTTCACAAATAAATTATCCAAAATATCTGGATTATAAAGTAATCCATTTATAATAAAATAAAAATATATTGAGTAAATGTATAAGAATAAATGAGATATGAGATGTTTACAAATGAGAAATCAGGGTATGTATTTTATTAACAATGGCTTGATGCATTGTGATTTGTTAATTAATATTTGACCATATGTCTTATACATTTGTTGAATTGTATAGACAGGTACATGGTATAGTACAACAACACTTAATTCCTTTTAATTTTGTTGAATTGTATGGAGGGTGCAAGGTACGGTACACAACACTTAATTTAGTATGATGAATGGCTAAGGGCCAGTTGTGGTCAATATGACCCGAAGATCAGAGAAACTCTGAATATTTTTTAGTGTGGCTAGAAGCTGATATGGCCAATGGCTAGGATTAGAAAAACGAGGCTCTGATACCAATGAGAGGAACAAATTTTGTTCATACATAAATTATCCAAAATATTTGGAATATAAACTAATCCATTTAGGATGAATAATAATATATTGAGTAAATGTATAAGAATGAATGAGAAATGATATGTTTACAAATGAGAAATGAGGGTTGTATATATACCCACACAGGGTGCCCTTTCATAAGAGACATGACCTTTCATATGAGGTGTCTCTTCATTAGTAATCAATTGTTAATTATTAGTTATTCATTTATTATTTAAATGCGTATATTTTATATATATTTATGTTTGTTACAGGTTCTCCAGTCATTTTGTAGAAGTAGAGGATTACAACTTCCAAAGTCACTAAACGCATATTAAAGAGAACGACCTTAACCATGAGAAGTTGACCGTGCAAAACAACCCAACCAGGAGATTTATGTCTGTGTGTACAATGAGAATAAGTCTTTTCATCTTAGGAAATTTTTAGGTAAGGTCGAGATTCATGGAATTAGTACTGTGTATAAGGGTGTGGAGGTTATGCAACCATTTCCATTGGAGTAGAGGACCACTTTTATCTTGTGAAGGGGAGAGATTAGAATCAAAATTTATACTTGTCATGAGGATAAAGAACCCAAGGATAATAAAGGAGGAGAGGTAGTGGTGGTGTGGTGGTGGTGGTGGTGTTGCAGAGGAAGAGGGAGTAACCTTGGATTTTAAGGACAAGGGGAAGGAGGAAAAATAAGTGAAGGAAGAGAAGCAAGAGAAGTCAATGTAGTAGGTGAAGAGTGAGCCCAAGTAGTATATCCATAAAAATCATACCACACAAAAACTAGGGAAGTTTGTTGTTGAAGTGAAAAGGCCTGAACTAAAGTTGGTGATAATGCATAATGCCTCTTTCTAGCCTATAGATTATGCATTGAAGGAGACCTTACCACATCTGTGAGACGGGAGAATCATGGGTGGTGGTGGATGGATCAACAGTGTTGAGAGATCCATCACATATTATTTGGTGGAACAGATGCAACATCTCGGCAATCTGTATCTCAAGTTAAGTTCAGGTCAGCAAATCTATGTTAGAGTGGTGAAAGTTAAAGGTATGTCAGCCATGGATATCACTGCAAAATGTAAACCTTGTGTGGAGGTCAGTCTTTGGAGCTACAAGAGAACTATAAAACATTTTGAGAAGAATGCAAATCCAGAATGGAAGCAGGTCTTTGATTTCTCTAAGGATAGGGATAAATCTTCAATTGTCAAGGTGTTCATGAAGGACAAGGAATTTCACAAGGATGATTTCATTGGATGTGTCATTTTTAACCTCAAAGAGATACCCACCTGAGTGCCCTCAACAGTCCTTTGGCATCTTAGTGGTATAGACTGAAGGATCAAAATGACACATAAAAATGGCATCCATTGTTATGCATTGATGTTTTTATGGTGCATAGCAATAGATTCTCAACTTTTAGAATTTATTATAACAATAATAATAATAATAATAATAATCTAATTTTAAGGTCACATCCAAGCCAAACACCAAATTGATGTAACGCTTAGGGATTTGACTACTAAAGTTTAGAGAGGTATGCATGCTCTACCCCCCTCTAGATTTGAACTTGTGACCTCTAAGGAGAAAACACATGTTCTTAACCATTAGACCCACTCACGTTGTATCTTATGACTTTCTTCTTCTTATTATTATTATTATTATTTTAAACATCATTACTTTATTATTTTTCACTTCATTAATTATGTAGTTTTTCTTTTAATATATTATATATTATAGATGATGCTTAATAAATTTCAAAGAATTGAATTCATCTTATCATTAGAATTATCCTATTAATATTATTTTAAAATAAAAATAAGCTCTTCCAATTATGACTTTTATAGTTATGTAAAATGAAAAATAATAAAAAAAATATTATCAATAAATTTTTTTTTAATATATTCACTATTTTAAAATTGATATCAAAATATGTCTCATCATATCTAATTGATACTTCCAAATTCTTAACTATAAAAAAGTTTTCCTTGTAACAATCCAAAAAAAACTAACATAATTATAATCATACTAACATATCTTGAGTTATCTAAATTATACTTAAAACTCACATTTAAAAAAAAAAATACATTAAAATTTATTTTTGCAATTCATTTTAACCATGGTAACAACCAGCACTGTAAAAAGACTAGAAACTAGTCTTAAACACTAAGTTCAAGCAGAGTTGTATCCTATGTATCAAATCAGTGAAGAGAGATGATAGAAATTGGAAGAGCAACTCCATCCCTAAATTCGTATTCTGATAAAACCCCTCGTGCACATCTAAAGCATCTTTTGATAGACCATTATCTTGAAAATTGAGTTTAAAAAACAAATATTAAAAAAATGTTTTTAAGAAAAAAAATCATTTTACTTTAAAAATTGGTATATTATTGAATTTGTGACTTTGAAAGTTAAAGTAAAATCTTAAAGAAAGTGCACTAACCAATTAAGCCAACACCTCATTCTTGAAAAAAATTTATCTTATTTTTCTCCATTTACCCACCCCATCTCCCCATTATCAAAATATTGAAAGCCTAGCAATCCCTTGGGATCTATCACCAAACCTCATGCATAGATTTTGTATAATACATATATCCCATCGAGATTGGATTGTTAATTAGAGATATGGAAATGAAGGCACTTATGTAGATCCACATTTATAACTTGTCAATCTATCATTTGCACTTATAGCGGACCTATTTATCAATGAACCATTGATAAGCTTATTCAATGTATGTGTAGTGAATGGTTGGATGCATAAATGGGTGTTGTATATGGTTTATTCAAAATGGTTTGGAAAATCTCTTTTTTATTGGAATTTTGGAAAGCAAAAAATCTACATATGTTATAATTTTGGGCTATTTTAGGATTTTGACAATGCCTACATCAATGAGCTCTATCAAACTAGAGTATGATTCTCATCCCTGTCGTGTTTGAGTGGTCACCCTATTCCTCTAATTATGAGATCTACATTTTGAGTATTTTTCTCGAATCACTTGTGGTACTATGTTGATTTCTTAAATTTTTTAAGATGAAAATGAAAAGGTTGTTGTTAAGAGTGGGATGTGAACCAATTCCCTATCAAACCAATTCCTTTATCTGATGTATTTACATACACATCACTGTGAAAATGAATGAATAAGGAAGACAATGTTAATGAACGATTTTTGCACCCCTTACATGAATGCATTGATGATTTCCATTATGAAGGTCCTCTCTCTCTAACAAAGTGAACACTCATGTTCCACATAAATCATAGTAGTTGTATTATAAAGGAGACACAAGTTGTATTACAGAGGAAACACAACTCCCAAACTTAACCTCTGTGAAATACCAATTAAATTATAAATAGAGTAATTTAATATATGATTTCAATATAGGAAAAGTATCTTTCCAATAACATCTTAGTATATATTCATCATTGGCTTTAAGTTTTGACCGCAAAAAATGACCATAACAAATGACATGCATTCTAAATGTTAATGGCCATATCTAATGAAAATTGTCATGCATGCAAGAGACACTTGACTAAAAATGTTGTGTAGATAATGTTTTTAGATCAAATATTAAGTTATAAACCCTGAAGAGTTTAAATCTAGGTGAGTTGACTTTAGCTAAAATAATGTATAATATGTCCTCAAATATGTGTGTTGAAACAATGCTAGTGATTGTAGTGTGCAGATTGAAAACTTCATTGATATGGATTTCCAATGCACAGATAAAAACACATTGTTCAACTCACAGTGCAGAAGAAAAATTAGAGATAAGGAATCGCTCGTTTTGGAGAAGAGCATTGTTATATAGGTCAAATTGAGTTCCATTGTTGTAAGCTCACAGTGGAGAAAAAAAATAGCATAGAAATAATAGCTCGATGTGGAGAAGAGCATTATTAGATAGGTCAAATTGAGTGCCATTGTTGCAAGTCTCTTGGTAGCAAAAGAAAGATTGGTTTATTTTCTCTGTCAGAAGTGCTCTCTCACATATAGAGATACAAATCTTCAAAAGAATTTCCTTAATGCTCTTGGATGCAATATGAAGTTTCCCCCCCTTCAAACATTTAGGATAAGTTGAGGAATACTTTCCTCAAGATCATGGAAATTAGTTATCTTCTTAGTAGATGAAGTACTATGTGCTTGAATTTACAAGGTAGTCATTCCAATGTGGGGAAAAGATAGTGATAACTTGCATATAGACTGATACATGGAAAGATATTTCACCCTTAAGTGCCATGATGATATGAGTTATTAAACAAAAATGTGACCTATACACCTAGGATTCTATCACTCCAACATGTGTACATCATCACCCTTTGACCTCTCTCATCTCTGTTATCAATAATTTCTTCAATCAACAAATTGTATGCAACTGGAAGTCCATAAGGTTTTCCTACAAGCTTATCAACATTCATGCAAATATATGTCGAAGATGTATGATGAGGGGTTCAAAAATATAAAATAGTTATTAGACATTGAAAAAGGTACGATCCTAGGAACCTACAACAACTTAATTTTCTATGTCATCGAAAAAGGTATGATCCTAGGAACCTACAACAACTTAGTTTGGGATATAAGACCACCATCGTTTAAATTCTCTAAAAATGAACTCATGAAACAATGCAAACGTTCTTTATCCTTGCAAGAGAGGAGAAGAATCAGTGCCTTCATTCACCAAAAGAGAATCAAATCTCATAGTTGTTATAGGAGTAGCACACAGCTTCAAGAGAAAAAACAATATTGTGCCTAAAAATCCCAGTCATGAAAATGAATTTGCTCAGGTGAGTTTTCTACTATTGGGTTACTCATACATTATTGGGTTCTTTTACTTTTCCTATGTTTAGTCTTTAAATGCACACCCTTTTTAATTTTTCTTCTTGGTATCTTCTTTCTGTAGTGTCCTTAAATGCACACCCTTTATTCTTTTTCTTCTTAGTATCGTTTCTATAGAGTCCTTAAATGCACACCCTTTTCTCTTTTTATTCTTGTTATGTTTTTTTCATAGTCATTGTTCCCCTCTATGTCTTGATTTTCCTGACTCCATTCTCCTTGAAACTAATTCATATATTTGTTTTGATAGTCACCAAATTCTATTTCAGATTCTAGATAGAGGAAATTATGTGTTAACCTTGATTTGAAGCTGCAATGGGTAAAATGTTAAAGCATAGCCTTGAATGAAGAAAATGCCCGATCTATAGTAAAAATTGATTGTGTATAATAGTGTTTGGAGCTCACTTTTATAAATGTGTACCTAACGTACTTAGTTCGACAACCAAGTGAAAGGAAGCAAAGGTGACGAATGAGTGAAATGAAGGAAAGGTGATGAATAATCAAGATAAGGAAGGGTGGGTGAAGGGTGAATATGGAGTGGAAACGATCCTCGCTATGCATGTTGATGTACTCACCCATTATGACCTGACTAAATCCAAGCACCCATCCATAGGACTTGGAGCATGGAAATACTCATTGCACTACTACAACAAGATCTATAGAGTTCATGAATGAATAATGTAGTTCCTGAACGCATTTTGTAAAGGAAATGTTGTGCCCCACAACTACCCAGTAAAATTCTCCATCATAGAGAATTTCAGTGGGTACCCCCCTATCAAAATTTTAGCAAGGTATTTAATCACTGGTAACTTTATTTGCTATTGATACAGGAAACTAACAGTTTTTCTATTAGTCCCAAACCTAGACTAAGAACACTTATGATGATCCAAGACTTTGTAAGATTTCTTCCTGCGGTTGTTAAATTCATTTCCGAATGAGCAAGTTGCATGTCCTGCTAGATCCTATGACAAATATTCACTTATATAACCATGTCTGAAGGCTACCGGACAATTCTCCATCAGAAAGTTGCTTCTCAGAATGAAATAATATATAGTTTATATTCCTCTTCTAATATACAACAAAAGTAGAGAAAAAGAGGGAAGACAATCTGAAGGACATTGAGTAGCGTACAAAAGCTAATAAAGAGGTCTTAAATGACTATTTGATGAAGCCAATAAAGATAATAAAATTGGCCAAAAATTCCATCAAGAATACTAAGCGGGACTTAAAGTTAGAAGTCACAACCAAGATATGTGATGGTGAACTAGACCTAGAGAAAATGCAATTGAGTAAGATGGAAAATATTATGGAATACTATGTGTTATGGAAAGAATACAAAGATCAAATAGAATCACAAAGGCTTTCATGATTGTCTCAATTTTTATAATTGATCCTTCTTATTTTGTCCTTTCTCACTTGTATTAATTTGAATGTAGCAAATGAAAAGATGAGTCTAAATTGTCCTATGAGAACATGGCAGTTACAAAATGTAAACAATCCCTCTTGTTTTATAAAAGAGGGAACTACAAATGAGAAAGGGATTTTGATATGTTGTATATCGGAACAATATTTTTATTGCATGAATGAATAGAGCAAGAGACATCTATGGATATTTATGATCTAGATATCCGTATATGAGATTTTTCTTTGTGCATATGTCCATTGTATAAAATTATTGAGCATAGTCATATGAATTTATTCTTTACATTGTTCTTAATATTTATACTATCATGAATTTCCTTATGAGTACAACTATAGTTCCATTGACATGATAAGCAATTAATTGTTTTTATGCCTATTTCACTGTTATGTTAATCCATCACTTGGATATGTGAACTTATTCTTTTGCAAGTAATAATATTTTTCACTGTGCTCATTCTCACTAGTTCGCTCCTTATCGGGATAGGTTAGGTTAATATAGAATGCATTTAGAATAGTTTTAGGCAAAATTGTTTAGATTTAATTTCATATTTTAATTCATTTGAGAACATTTTGTTCTCACATTCATACTAGGAAATATTTTAGAGAGGCAACTAGGCCCACATACTGGTTGGAAATGTTATACCAAATAAGAGCAGGTCTAATTGGGATCTGCCATCAAGTGTTCTCCCTTACTTGCTTCACAAGCCATTTAGACCCGTCAATAGAAATGGCGCTAGAAGGAGATCCATTGAACTAAATGGATACTAAAAAATTGCAAAATCCTACCCGTTCAATTCCACTAACAAGCACTTCTCAGCCAAGTGATTCTCACCATACCAACCATGAACAATTTTTACATCCTCTATTGTATTCTGTGAATACTCCCGCTCAAATATCGACTCAACAAGGTTTTCCTCGGTCTGAACCCATATTGCCAACATCTCAAACATTCTTCGATGTTGAACTTGAATGAATAGTCAAAAAAACTCATAAATGTGTTCTATATTGCTACTGGAGTAGAAAAACCGGGTATTCCCCCTTGTTATAGCCCTAAATTTCCCTATTCATGCATACATGGCCTTGGCCCTCTTACTTGTATTTTTTGCCAAAGCACTGTTGAGAAGCTCTTCTTAAAAAACCATTTTTTAGAAGAGGTGTGTGCCCTGCACCATTACTACCTGTGTACATACACTTAATGTACCACTACAACTCGCGTACATATGCATATTTCACCAATACAGCCCGCGTATACTTGCAAAAGTTGCAAAAAATAAAAATTTGCAAGGAATCCGTTCAAATTTACGAGCTATTGCTAGTTTCCCAACTAATCCACCTGATATAGCCTGTCACCCAACCAAATAACCATCCTTTTGTCATATAAAAGGAGGTGTTGGGGTCTCATTTCACATCTAAGTATAATAATGGTGAAACTCTTCCCGATTTCACTTCCCCTCCTTGCCCAAAATATTGTTTCCTTTTGTGAGAAATTGCCTCAACATTCCCTCATCAGCCCCTTCTTCCTCCATTTAACCCATTCCCTTCCATAGAAGAGATCAAAAGGTTGAGAGAAGAACTTCATACAAGGTGCACTTGGAGCATGGTAAAGAGGATCCCGGACTAGGTTCACGAAATGGTGGCCGACTCAGATTGTAAGGTATAATCTTTGTATTATGAATAAAATAATTACATTTTCCTGTCCCAAATGATGGTGTCTTGAGTACTTTTATTGATTTATGCTTGGAATTCTAACATATAACCCTAACTTATATATGGAATAGCATGATTTTAGTTCTTTGTTTGCCAATCTTTGGATGCAGGTCAGCCCTAGGAGGAGACGTGCAGTCAATGGAACTTCCAAGCGTGAGGAGATCATCACCAGACATGAGATTAGAGGTATAGTTACCCGATCTCTTCTCTCTTTGCTTTCTTTATATTAGTTTTGGTATGTTTCGGGTAGTATTGAGAATTAATTAGATTTTAGACGGTTATTTTCTCTATCTACATCTTGAACCCTGGTGTAGTTAAAGTGGGGTTTTCCTGCTAGCAGAACTGGCGACCATTTGGGTAAGCCTCTAGGGTTTTTTAGGGGACTTTGGGTTGTTTGATTGGTTTGTTTGCCTTTCAAGTTTCTTTCGAGTTTTCTGAGTTTGTCAAGGGATTATGGTCACCTTTGGGTGTAATACCAATTGTCCCTGCCCTGTAAGATTGCATAATCTTCTCTTTTTTTGGAAAGATACAGAGGTGTGCGCACCTTGTCTTGAGTCATCCCGCGTACATACGCACTCTACCTAGTAAACAGCCTGTGTACATACATAGGTTGTTGATCCAACAACCCGCATCTCTGTTTCAAGGAAATTTTTGAAAAAGGGGGAGTTTGCCTCTTTCATTATTGAAGTTTACACTTCTCATGGTTTTCTTGGATCAATACAGAGTCTTTGTTTACAGCCATAGGCTGGGTTTAGAGTTCAGTTTACTTGTTTTCTTGATTTTCTTGTGTTTACTTTTAAAAAGGGTTTTAAGCAAGTTGTTGAATTGTAAATATGCCTTCTTGGTTTCTTGATTGAATCCCTGCGATCCGCAGTGGGCTAAATGTTTTATCCAGGCTTGTGTTAGTATTTTTATCCTTTTTTACTTGCTTTGAAAAAAGAAAAAGATTTATTTCAGTTTTTCTCTTTAAGGCATTTTAAAAAAAAAAGATTTTCTTTTCAGTTTAGTAAAGTAGTTAGAGTTAGTTATAAAACTTTGCTTTTGAAGTAATTTTGCTTTCAAGTGCTTTAATTTTATTCTCCTTTTTGTCTCTTATAACACCATTAGTTTCACCACCATATCCCTGTGAGTAAATCAAGCCTTTAAAAAGAACACTTAATCTAAAATACACTAGACTTTTTTGTTTCTAGGGTTCACAAACTAGTTTAGGGTTTTAGGGCCTTGAATTAGGTTGGAGAGGAAACTCTTCAAGGCCGTTAAATGAAACATTGGAGTCTGAGTTAGGGAGTAATTAAGTCCAGTGTCATAAAATTTATCTAGGACCCCCCTCTAACACAAGGGATAAACACGAGGTCGCGTGAGGAAAGGCAGCGGAGATAACCCCTCCAAATTTGGATTAAACGTAGTGGGGAATGCATAGTGAGGGTTTGTCTCGGGAGTAATACCAACTGGATTTTCCTACGGAGCTTCATGGACCTCGAATATGTTTGAGATCCTCTGTTGTCTTCTAGACCATTTTCTTTCGATACCCTTTATAGGCTTCAGACTTGTTATCTTGCTCATTGTGATCCGCCCAACTGTCGACTATAACCGCTTAGTGACTGATTGTGAGATGAAAACTTAGTTGCCCATATTCTAGGGACTTACACGGGTGACTGCGGGGGTATACCACGCCACCTGGGGAAAACGTCAGATCGCGCTTTGTAGAGTATACTCGGAGGGTGCTTCCGTGTTCGAGTTGCACTTGCACCGATTCATTGCTCTAGTGTCGATTGGTGTAATTGTCATTCCCACTAGTTATTTGACTGCTTGATTTATCTTTAGGAAACTTTTAGTTTGTATTTTGTGCTCCCTAGTTTTCCATAGTGAGTTATTCAGTCATTTATTTTGGTATCTGACCTAAGTTGGTAGACCTCTCACTCTGTCGGTCATGAGGACTTTTCGGTCTTCCGCTTAGAAACGTGGAGCCACCTCTTTATAGCCATTGTTTTTTATACCACTGGTTCGCTAAATTCAGTGTGTGAGACTTTTACGAACTTGAACAATCCCGCAAGGGGAGAACCTGTGCATAAGATCTCCATGGCTAAAGTTCATGACGATACCAACCAAGGAACCCCTTTGAAAGGGGATTCTTGTGCTTTTCCTTTCTTCAGAAACATTGGTATCCCTTTGATGGCCACTTTGTACACTCATGGGTTGAATGTGGGACTACCGGATTGGTTGGGTACCATTCCAAATGTCCCGAATGCTCTTGACGCTTCTCAGTTAAGAACTTTATGTCATGGGAACCATGTTGATGTTCCTTCATCAACAAAGTCTTCTTCTGTGGGGAGAGGGGTTGTGTAGGATATGCGGGAATAGTGAAATTTAAATAGAACAACACTACCATAATCATTGCATCATGTAATCACACATTAGATAAGAGTCCAAAATCCATACTGAGAATTGGGACATTACATTCCAAGAGGATCAAGTAGGGGCCACTACATGGCTGGTCTAGAGACAAATGCAGGCAAGAAAAGGGTTGTTAAAGAAGATTCTAAAGTAGCAATCAACAACTACAATTGATCCTTAATTTTATAATATTTTTTTATTATAACTAAGCACTAGCCATCAATGTCATCTTCTTGTTTTCATTAACATTTTTTATCATTTGAGGCAATTGTTGGTGGTTATATGCATGCATCTTTTTCTTATTTGTTATTTTCATTGGTACCTTTAGTGTAGTCTACATCAACTTATATCACTCAATTTGGGAATTTGTGTCCACAACATATGATGCTTAGGCAATCAATACCAATGGTATACATACTACAGTTTTCCATTTGCACTAAAAAAACAATGGGGACTATTGTTATCTAAGGGGAAGGTCTAATCCAAACTAGATTCCATGTACAATTAATCCTAACTACCAAGAGCAATAAATCTCACAATTTTGGGCTTTAAAAATAGATATAGGACTTGGAAGAAGGGGAATATGGAGTAGAGATGACTTGATACCTTTAGAGTTTATATGCAAATTTTGTTATGTATTTAGTTTAATGAATTCTAGAGTTTTTCTTGCTAATTATTGCATATATAATATACTTATTATTTATATTACTTATCTTTGTATGTGAAAATGTGAAGCAATTTTAAGAAACATTTTATTTTCCATGTTAATCATCTTGTAATTATATATCAAGTATATAATAATAACCTTACTCATAATGGGAGAAATAAACTTCTAACAAGAGAATATGATAGGGAGTAAGTCTTTGTTGTAGTCTGAGAGAAAGTATGAGATAGTTACCAGTATATCCTTGCATAGATAAACACATACTATAACATCATATAGAAGAGCACATAGTCATATAGACATGCACACACAAGAGGAGAGAGTATCATCAAATATTTTTACTATACTCAGAACAATCAGTTCTTCTTATATTTCATTACATAGCCATGTGTGTGTGTATAT
>SNQJ01S0008037.1:258647-276103 GCA_010110895.2 Picea sitchensis
TTGACCAACTTCCTAACCGACTACTCCAGTTGACTTGGCTAGTTGACTGGAGGGTCTAGTCAAAAGAGCCAACTATCCCCTACAACATCTCACCCTCCTCAATTCCTTACTCGTCCCGAGCAAGAGGGGAATGTGGAAAAATCCAAAAAAATTCTACTATGTACTTTTTGCGGTTATTACAAAATGAGAATGAGAAAGAGATAGAACGAAAGAAAATACCTTTGTATCAAATCCTACTAGGATGTTTTTGCTTCATAGATTTTATGTGTCAATGTTTCATCGAAACCTGCATAGGGGATCTAGATAAAGCAAGTACAAACAAACCTTATTAAGAAAGGAAGAGAGATTCAATATGGAAGAATGAGAAAATATATTCACACTACTCTAATGAGATGATCAATGAATGAATGATTGATATAGATGATGATCAATATGATACAATGAATGAGTGGAATACACTCATATATAGGGCAGAACATTCCATAATTAAGAAAAGCAATCAAGAAGTTAGCTTTCCTTAGGAATGCATGCATGCATAATAGGTATGGTCAAAATAGAAATTCCAAAATAGAACTATTCAGTTAAATCCAACTGAACTAATGTGTTGAAAATATAAATCTCTCCAACACCCCCCTTGAACATCACTATGGAGTAAAATTTGAGTCCCGAAAATGAGGCCATATTAGGTACTCATTTACAATGCAACTAATGAACACCGAATAAAAATGAGGAAAGAGGGAAAACCATGTGGGAACAAAACCCCCCTCAAAAGACAATGCATCAAAAGAAGAAAAGGCAGTTGTTAGGCAACTGTGTTCTTCACTCCAAGACTATCCCGCAAAGTCTGAAACTTTTGCTCACTGAAATTCTTCGTGAATATGTAGAAATATTTATAGATATGATGAAGTCCTTTCTCAACCTGTCTAGCCTTATACCTCTTGATCCTGTGGACCCATCTGCACCTGAAAATATTCATTTTTGGTGGAAGTGGAACCAGATCCCAAGTCCGATTCTCTAGGAGTGAGGCGTACTCCTTCTGCATGGCTTCTTTCCATAATGGAGTTCCCACAGCCTTATTGTAGGTATGTGGATCAGTATATTGAACCATATAACAATGCATGGGCATCGCAAGTTCAGAAGTTGAAATTACATGAGAAGGATCCTCATGATGAGATCGAGTCCTCCTCAAATCCAATGGAATCCCTACAAGAACACATGTTGCATGAAGTTTGGATTGTGCCCTATTTGGCATATGTTGAAGCTTCGGCGTTGGATCCTTATCTGGTTGTACTAGACACTTATTTACATGTACAGAATATGAGTGTATGGAATCATCTCTGATGTCTAAAACTTATGGAATCACAAGAATATATGCATGTTGCACTAGAGGTGCATGCAAAGTATTCTCCTTATGTGTAAGTAGAAAAGAAGAGTCATCGTCAGAAAAATTAGTGAATTTATACATCCTTGATTTGTGATCCACCTTACCAATTGCAATAATGGAATTGTCACGCATGTCAAGTACAAAAATTGAATCTAATGTAAATTCAACCTTTTTAGCTTTATGAGTGATCTAATAAACTAAGAGCATATTCATAGAAAGATTTGGAACATGTAAAACATTATCAAAACTATCATTATGGAGTTCCACTATCCCCTCTCTTGATATTGCTACTAGAGTATCACCCCCCATGAGAATAGGGGGTCTTGAGCATGAACTCAAAGAAGTAAAAAATTCATTTTTCACTGCCATATGATGTGATGTGACAGAATATATAATCCATGAATCAGATCAGGAATTAATTGCAACAAGAGAATCATGATCATGATGATTAGCTTTCTTAGGAGCGGGATCTTCTTCCTTTTGCTTATTGACTCCTTCTGGAATGAAGTTTCCAAGGTTGTTTTGTTGAAGTACATGTTTCATAAGATCAATTTTCTTCTTCATGCATGTGGATTCTTAATGATTTGGTTTATTGTAGTAAGTTCATTGCTTTCCCTTCTTCTTCTTCTTGGAATCTGAAGAGTCTTTGGAACCTGAAGAATTGTTGAAGGGTTTGGAATATCCCTCCTCGTTTTGTTTCTCCTTTTCATTCTATTTGGATGATCCTTTTTCATCATGCATGGTGAGTGCATGTGATTTTGGATCCATGATTAGGACCATCTAAATGAGTTTTTCCTTCTCGTGTGTGAGAGAATCAATGAATTGATCCATGGTAGGCATATTTCAATTTGTTCCCATGAGATATCTGCCAGAACAGATAGTGGAAACATAAACAACATATTATGGTCCTGGCTTAGCCAAGATTATTAGAATAAGTTGGTCCACTTGTTTAGATTTATCAATACCACAAGATGCCAAGCTCAATATCAAATATTTAAACTTGGTAAAGAAATCATGTATATTATCAAAAAATTTAGGATCCTAGGTATTCAACTCTAACTCAAGCATATGACCTCTCATCTGATCCTACTTTCCAAAGAGACTTTCCAAGGTGGTCCAGATCGCGTTTAGAGTCTTGCATGCAGAAACATGAATCCATAAATCAGTTGAAATAAATTCAAGAAGAAATCTTGTGGTCTCATCCTTTCAGTTCACCCATTTGGTCTTCTCAATTGTTGATGTGGGTTATGTTTTTGTCCCCATCGTCAAATTGTACAGTCCTCTCCTTCTGAGTTGGAATTCATCCTTGGGCTTCCAATAAAAATAATTGTATGGTGTGATGATGACCACCAAGTTTAACTGTAGAATAGGTTTTGTATCCATCTCTCCCACTGTGTCTGAGAACCCCTAAAATTTACTCTCAATCTGCAAGTGAAAAACTGAGAAATCACTGCAGAAATGGCACATCAAATGGAAAATTTGTATCAGTTTCAGAAGGTGATCTTCCGGCTTCCTTTCTGAGAAAACAGTGAGTAAATTTGTCAAATGGTTGAAAACCCACTTACATAATGGGTCGATTTACTTCTCATGTTGGCCATTTCCTCAGAAATTTAATATTTTGGGAGAAATCACTATAGAAGGTACGACCACGGATTCGTATCAGTTTCAGGAGGTGATATTTCGGCTGCCTTTATGATAAAATGGTGAGTAATTTTGCCAAACAGTTGAAAACCTACTTGCAGAATGGGTCGATTTACTTATTATGTCATTTGTTTCCTCAAAAAGTTAATATTTTGGGAGAAATCACTACAGAATGGTAGAACCACAGATTTTTCTCACTGGAACTCTGATTTTCCTTATTCTTTGGCTTGTTTGGCTTGCTTCAAGCAGCTTAGCTCTGATACCATGTAAATGTTTCATCGAAAATTGCATAAGAGATCTATCTAAAGCAAGTACAAACAAATCTTATTAAGAAAGGAAGAGGGAGTCAATATGGAAGAATGAGAAAATATATTCACACTTCTCCAATGAGTTGATCAATGAAAGAAAGATTGATATAGATGATTATCAATGTGATACAATGAATGATCGGAATACACTCATATATAGGGAAAAACATTCCATAATTAATAAAAGAAATCAAGTAGTTAGATTTCTTTCGGAATGCATGCATGCATAATAGGGATGGTCGAAATAGAAAGTCTAAAACAGAACTAGTGAGTTAACTCCCACTGAACCAGTGTGTCGAAAATAGAAATTTCTCCAACATTATGATGGTTTCACTAGTTGCTCATTTGTATCTTGAGGAATCTCCCACTCATGTACTCTTACATTGGTTGGTAGGGGTGTTACTTTTTCTATAATATGTTATTTTTTGGACCCTTCAATGATTATCTTTGGGGTTATAGACTGATGACTGGTAGTTGGCATGTTCGATTTAGAAGGTCCAAGGTTGAAAAACTAAAAGTTGTGTCGGTAAGTTGATGGTGCCTCCAACTACTCTGCAGGTGACAGTGGTAACCTTTCGAATGTTGTTTGATAAATGGTCGAAGCCGAATGTAGCAAGTGATTGGAGAACATTCATCATTCCTCAATTGAATGTTGTGCATTTATCTCCACTATCTTCATTTTACCCAGAAGTTCTAATTTATCTGCTAAGGACACTTCATGTACTGAGGTTGACTCTAGGTCGATATTTTTATTTGTTTCTTTGGTTTTCTCTTTTATTTTGTCGAGGTGCCCAGCTGCTTGGTCTATTACCATATGGGATTTTCTTGCTTCTTTCATCCATTCTCTTTCTTTTCGTGTTACATCTACCTCAATTGCTTTTTCTTTTTCTAGTTGGTTGGATATAACATGTTTGGATTTTCAGTGGTAAGAATTCGGATTTTTCTCAAGTCGGCAATTACATTTTTTTGCGCTTTGTGTTTGTTGTATATGCCAGAAAAGTGTGTCAGCTAGTTTTTGAGTATTGTGCCTAGAGTGGTTTCCTGTGAGCTAGACAATTCAACTTGTTCTTGGACTGCCTTAAATTTCTCTCGTTTGGACTATAGGGTTGTTGTTGTTTGTTGAACTAACCCAGTCTGATTATCTCTCATTGCCTTGTTGTGCATTTGCTTGAGATATTTATTTTATTGCTTCATGTGTTGAATTTTTTCCTAGTTATTTTCCCCTATAGATACCATTGCTTCGATTATACTTTTCATTGCAACAAGAGGATCGAATCCTTTCGTCGGATGATCATTTTCCATTTTTTCCTTTGTAAGCAGAATAGAGTTTTATATTATCTCTTTCTCCTTATTTCTTCTTGTCTTCATTCGTGTTCTTTTTCTCAAAGCCTTCTTCCACCTATTTGTTTCTTCTTTGTATATCTCATTGTATAAATCCATTATTTGTTCATCCAACATGACTATTGGGTTGAATTATGTCTCTGTCGATCGTTATATCAACCCAACTGGTTTAAACATTGTGAATGTGGTTGACTTTGGCATGGTGTTCCTCCTATCGACGACCTTCTCCTTTTTCTTGTTTGGATTTTGTTGTTTTGGTTTGTTTTATTTTCCTTTATCTCCACCAGTTCCTTTTTCAAAATATTTGTTGCCTTGAGTTTCTTTATTGTGTTGTCCCGACTCTGGTTGTGTATCAACATCTTTCTTATTTGCATTTTCATCATTTCCTTGATCATTGGACTGCTATATGGTATCGGTTTGACTTGGAGGATTTCCTTGTTGTGACTTGTTTCCTACATCATTTCCTTATTTTTGTTCTCATGTTTAGTTAGTGGGATTTTTCATTCTGTCTGTTGGTCTTGGTTGTCTTTACTTTTTTCCTGATTGGATTTTGTTGGGGAGTAAAGATTGTTCAATGGTTGTGTCTCAGCTGAATTTTTCACAGGGGGATTGTGCTCTGATCCCTGAGTGTTTGTACATTTTGTTCCTTCTTGTTCTAATGTGTTTTATATTGCATTTGGGTCAGGATTAATCGATCTATTTTCTTTACTGGTGCAAGTTGGGAATTGTTGACTTTCTTGCTTGGTTAACAGAATCTTCAATTATAGTAGCTTTCTTGGTGGTTCCTTTCTACCCGTTTGTATTGATTTCTTTCGACCATGACTGTTCTTCACTTTCCTTGTTGCTATCATTAGGAAGGTTATTTGAAATTGTTTCTTCTGATGATATTTGTTGAGGGATTCTCCTGGTTTCCTTTCTTTGCTTCCCTGACTTCTTCATTGTTGTGTTTTCTTCCATGATTGGTGTCATATTGGGTGGAGAAGATTCTCTTATGAGGTCAACCCATCTTGTGCGTGAACTCTTTTTAACAGGTTTCTTACTGGGGTCAGATCGACTGATCTTCAACCGATGTGTTTTCACCAGTGTCGATTGACCTTTGTTATGTTCTTGCTACTCTTCCATCCTTTATTTCTTTTGTCTTTTTGTCTCGACATGCTTATATAGGGTTGCTATGGTTTTCTTTTCATTTTCATGATTTGATTTTAGGTTAGTTATAGCTTCTTGGAATTGTGGGCCAATACTCGAAGTTAAGATGTTTTCAGTAACCACTTGGTCCTTTTCTTTATGTTGAGCCCTCTCAATTAACTTGTTTTTAAATTCAGAATTTTTGTGTATTGTTTGTGGATCACTAAAGTCGAGGGATGCATTTGATTTGAATGTTTCCTACCACAACATATTTACATAATCGAAAATTGTATTAACATTGATAGCTTACTTACCTTTAGTTGTTTTTTCTTGTTGTGTTCTTTTGGTCAGGGTTTGCTTTGCTAGAGGGCTTGCTTCGTCGTCCAAGTTTCAAACAAATGGATCTGTATATAGCATTTCTTCCCTTTCTTCTTTGTGTTCACCATCTATCAGGGGTGTTATAATGGCTAACTTGGTACTGAGTATATATGGTTGAATTGGTGTTCCAGGCCCTAGTTTTTTGTCCAGCTCTTGAAATAGTTGGAGCTTTGTCGATTGATATGCTAGCTCCTCTAGTGGTGACCCTCCACCAATTCCACACCACATATTGGTGAGGTTGAGGCTAAGTTGAATGTGTGCGCCAGATGGTAAGGCTCAAAGAACCTTTTGTTTGACTCTCCATTTAAGGGATACATTCTTGAGATGGTTCACCCAACACTTAAATGTTATCTTGGACAGCGATGCCTTTGATGATATGACTACCCCATGTTGAAAATCAGTGTATTTATTCATGGTCAGAGTCTCCTTTAGATTAAATGCAAGTTCTCCAAAAGGGATGACTTGCCAGGTGGTGATCCATATTAGGAGTGTTGGGAATTTGGTGAGCCTCCCATACTCTTGACAGTCAACGCAGTTGATTCTAATTAGCACAACTATGTGCTTAGCCCAGTCAAACCATGCTCCATAATAGAGTATTTTTCCAATTGGTTCCAACATCGTGAGCTTCAAATCAAAATCCTGACCAACAGCTATAAATCATAGAGACACTATGATGCATGCCCATTTTGCATGGGGTTCAACTACTATGTTAATTAGCAATCCTTTCGAGTTTTTAGCCGACATCCTAACTGTGAGGATATGTAACTAATCGTTGGTATTTAGGGTTTTAGGAACAAGTGTGCCTCCATGTGGTATTCCCATAATCCTATGGATCAAGCCTCATGTGATTGCAATTGGGTAATGGATCCAAAGGTATCCACTATGATAACTTACAAGGAACTTTGCAGCTTCCTCTTTCCATACATTGAATTTTGTAATATGAGGTGCACCCAGAAAGTGACGAATTCTTGCTTGCTCTAGGAAATTAGTTTCTTCCTTCCATTGGTTGTCCTCCATTCCCCATGCCATAAAGTTCTACCATTGTCGACACCAGTCTATTTCTTCTATTCGTGACTCGTGAATGTTCTTCATTCATATTTCCAACTTTGTTGCACTTGCTTTGTCAAATTTTTCCTTTGTCCTTGGTTCAACTAGGGAATCTGCTACTTGTCCCCTTATTCTAAGCATATTTGTAATTTCATGCTTATTAAATGAGGTTTTCTAAAGCTCTGAAGTTGGGTGTGCAACATCAATTTCGGGACTCTATTTGCATGAATGCTCTGGTGTGAATAACAATGAGGTGAAGTCGTATGCTTCGTCCATATTTATAGGTGGGAAATGGAGTGGGAACTTTAATTCATTTTTTGGTGGCATTAACTCACATTCCTAGGTCATAGCGCCTAATGTGATTACTTGTTCGTGTGAGGAGATGTTTGCATCAACGGTGATATGGCAGTTGATATCCTCTTGTTTTTCATTAATTATGTATTTGTGGTTGTCAGTTGTTTCTACGGGGCCATTTTTATGACTTCGGGAGGTGCGCTCAACTCGGTCAACATTCACTTGTGATGTTTGTTCAGGTTGGTTTCACCAGACAGTCAAAATCCTCTAGATGTTTGTTCAGGTTGGTTTCTCCAATCGGTCGAAATCCTCTAGGTGAAGTGCCCGACCATGTTGGCGTCTATTTTCTTGTCGACTTGATTAATATTTTATCTTTTGATGCCATGCTTGCATTGTTGAGGGTATTCCTATTTGATTGAGGTGTTGCTTGTACTCTTTCTCGCTTAATGTTTTCCTTGCTCACTTGATCTTAGAAATTCACACTTGTGAGTTATTTCTTCAATTGGGTGATGTATTTCTCTTTCAATCGATCGAGTAGTGTGTTTTTTTAAGTAGTGGCACAAATATCATCTGGGTACTAAAATTTCTCTTGATTTTTGTGTTTCTTCTCTAATTGTTTCATAGGGACTTTGTCATCTCCTCATGTTGAATTGTGATGGTCGTGCATGAATGTGTTGAATTTATTCAGTCGGTCATATAGCTTATAGTAGATAGATTTTGTACCTAATCCTGGTAACAGACTGATTGATTACTTTGGTTTTCTTAACTTTGCTTAGATTTTCCTTGTAATCTTTATATATATTTATCTTTTCTTTATTTTCTTTATTCCATTTTTCAAGTTGGGTCACCCTAATGGTTTTTTGACCTAGTCAATTCCTATTGGCACCCTCAAGGAGGTTTTCATCAGTAGGGCTTTAGGCGACTATGTATTATATCTTGTTAGACGGGCCCCATTGACTAATTTCTTGAAAGGGTGACCTTGTCAAATTTTCAATTGTACTGCTCCTTAAGGTAAGATGTTCTCAACCACATACGGACCCAACCATGCAGCCTATAGCTTGTTTGGTTTACCTTTTACTTGAATGTCATATAGTAGTACCAAGTCTCCATTATTGATGTCTTTCTTCTTAATGTGCCAATCATGCCAGGCTTTTTGCTGAATTTTTTGAATTTCCTGATGTTGTTGTGCTAGCATCATTTATTATTCTAATTGGTTAATTTGGTAGAAGCATTGTCATGTATTCACCATGTGATCAAATTCTAAAACAAAATCTATATGACCTGCATTTGCATAGAAATGTAGTGGGATCATTACTTCTTGGTCGTAAACTAGTTTAAAGTGTGTTTGGCCTGTCGATATTTTGTATGATGTTCTATATGCCCATAGTATTGTTGGAACTTTGTCATCCCAGTCATCTATGTCGAGACCGCATATTTTCGTGAGGCCCTTATGTAGTGTTTTGTTAAAAGAATGGATGGCCCCATTAGCTTGTGGATGATATGTAGTTGTTTTTCTATGGTCGATCATGAATTTATTCAGCAATACTTTCATTGTACAATTGATGAAATGGGTTCTTTGATCACTGAATATCATTAAGGGGCAACTGAATTCAGTTACTATATTTTCATAAATAAACTTTGCAGTTGTTTCCTTTGTACAGTTCTCGACTGGTTCTGCTTCTGCCCACTTTGTTAAATATTCAACGACTGTAATAATGTATTTTTCTCCCAAACTTTTTTCTCTTTTTGGGAAAGGGCTGACAAAATCAATACCCTAGATTTCAAATGGTAAACTAGGGTTTACTAAGTGCACGGGAATTTCATTCTTCCATAGTGGTCGACCTAACCTTTGACACTTTTCACATTTATTTACTTGTTCTCAACAGTCTTTATGTAAAGTCGGCCACCAGAGATTGGCTTGAAGGATTTTCCTGGATGTTGTGTCAGCTTGAAAGTGACCCCCCATTGGGCTTGTGTGTGCTTCACTAATGATTTCTTCACATTCATTCTCCAATGCACATCTTCGCAGAATGTTTTCAAGTCCTATCTTGTAAATATATCCATTCATGAGAGTGAATGGTGCAGCTTTCGTGGCTAGGATTTTCCATTTATTGGTTGGGAGATCTTCAGGTGATTTCCCTTCTTCTAGGAAGTTTGCAATTTCTTATAATTATTTTGAAACTGCATCAACCCTAAATAAATTCATGTCTGGTAATTCATCATTTATCCCTGTCGGATCGTCCCATGTTTCAAGTCAGGAAAGGTGATATGAGATGACATTCTTCTTTCATGGTTGGACTACTACTTCAAATTCGAATTATTGAAATTTGAAAGAGTAGTAGCCATCGACAGATTTTCCCTTGATGGACTAGTTTATTGAATAGATATTTCATAGCTTGATGGTATGTGAAAAATGTAAATGGATTCACTAGCAAACAGTGTTGAAATTTTTGCAGGGAAAAAATCATGGCTAACGCTTCGTGTTGAGTCATCAAATAATTCGTTTCTGCTTTATTTAGTTTCTAGTTGGCATATGAATTTGGGTGGTCGACCATGTCATCGTATGGTGGTGTAGACTCCCCTTCTCTCCAAAGGTTGCGTGACCTCCCAGTCTAGGATCATTCACAATACTGAGCTGAAACAACTCTTCAATTCCCTGTTGGAACCTCCAAGAAACAATCCACAGGTCTTTATAAAACTCCTCCTGCGTGAATTAACACTGAGGGCAAGCCTTCTCCATGTGACCAATGGATGTGACCACGTGCTTAACCAAAAGGCGCTTCGTGACTTCGCATGTCGGGGATTTGCATGGGATCCAACCTTGACTCTCCCGACTCCTGAACTCCCAAAATTCGAACTAGGAATCTAGTGAGCACTAGCTCCTCCCTTAATCTTCCTCGATGTGACCTCCGACTGTGACCTGGGGCCTAGCTTTCGAGTGCTATGAGACTTCTCACTTCACGAACTCGCGAATTAGTTCTCCTCTCTTCTCCTGATGTCCAAATTTCCGATGAAAAGAACCAATGGTTCGATCTTCCCTTAGATCGACAACTCCTATCTCTCTTGAACTTTTGAGTGTTGAATAACTCTCGCCCTTATCCTCCTCGCAGATTCTCTGGATCTAACGACACACGACTATCAACGCTTCTCCCTCCAAGAGTCTTTATTGTCCGTCCAATTTCTCAATAGCTCCTTGCAAAATAACTTGGCATCAACCCTTTTGATCTTGAATTCTTTCCTGGCTTGAAAGATTTCAATTGTTTCAAAGGTCTCAGAGGTGTTTTCCCTCTTGAGCTTTTGTCAATGAAATTTGACTTCACCTTAGCGCACACTTAGGTTCCTGTGTGCAAACTTGCACTATTCCTCCTTGAGCTTTTAACTTACTCAGTCTCCAAGGGATTCAACCCTTCAGCGTCTTTCAAAAAAAACTTTCTAGTACCCTCCTCGAACACTATGCGCTCAACCTCCTGAGATTTCGAACTTAGAGAAAGTTCGCTTATACGCGCACTCCTTGCGTTTAATATGCACACTCTGCATACAAAAGTTCCACGCTATCTCTTCTGAGATCCAAGTCGAAAAATACTCTCTCACACACATTCCTTGCATAACTTACAGAAGAGAAACACTTGAAAATTATTCAATTATTCATTCTCCATGAACCTCATACACTCACAGAATACATAACAACACTCAAACAGTATCAACATTGTACAATTGAATCAATTTTCTTTGTTCTATTCATTTCAAAGAAAAAAACATGATTAAATTGTTATCTCTTATAGCCATTACAATGAAAAACTTGTCTAAAGGACCCAGAGCTTCCTCGCTCTTCTTCCTCCTATCTAAAATCTATCACCTATCACTCTAGCGGTTACCTACTCAGCTTAATTAATGCAACCTAATGAATAATATGGGCTAATATCCTACACCTGTAATATATTACTGTCGTGTAAGGATTTACAATGATCCGTCAGTTAAAAAACGGTGGCCCGACTTTACATACTGCTAATTAAATAATGAGATATTCAAAAAGATCTCCACACCGCTACCAAGCTAGTTAAGAGTCGGTTTGGCTCTTTCAAAGCATTGGTGTGTCGACTTCGCTTCCACATCCTCTTTTCTTGATTTTATAGCGATGTTCCTACATCATATGGGTAGGCTAAGATTTTTCAAACATTGACATTTGATGTGTCGACATGAACATGAAATTTCCTTGACCAATCCGGAAATCGAAGGATGGGTGCTTCTACCAATTTCCTTTTTAATAGTTTAAAATATGTGTCACATTCTTGGCTCCACTAGAACTTGACTTCTTTATAACAACTCATCGATTGGAAACGTGATGTCCAAGGAATATTTTTATTTGTTTTTGGTTAACTGATGATATCAAGTCCAGGATTCTTTTAATTTTGGCCATGTCGAATTTTACCCCATCCTTGTATACAATATGGCCCAACAATATGCCTATAAGCATGGCGAAGATGCACTTTTTTATGTTTAAGTATAATTGGATTTGCCTGCATCTTTCTAGCATCATTCTTAACCATTGGATGTGGTCTTTTAGTAAGTTGTAGATAGTCCAGTCATCGAAGTACATGGCCATTGTTTTATAAATGTATTCTCGAAATGGCTTTACCATTATCCTTGAGAAGACTGATGCGGTGTTTTTTAGGCCAAACAGAAAGACTTTGTATGCAAATTATTTGAATTCGAAGACGAATGTAGTTTTTTCTTGATCTTCCTCTACTATAAGTATGTTATTGTATTCGAAGAAGTCGTCGGTGAATGAGTAACATTCATGGCATATTACCTCGTTGATAATCTCATCATCAAATGGTGTCGGGAATGGATCGGTCACATTTGAGTTTATTCAATCCTCGAAAGTCGACACATATTCTCAATTTCTTTGGGTCGTGCTTCTTCAGTTGCACAACCATGGGGCTTTCCCATTCCAACTTGTCAATCGGATATATAATGCAAATAGCAAGCATTGCTTCAATTTCTTTCTGGACAATGGGCTTGTATTTGTTGCTAGTTTATATGGTCATTTTTTAATAGGATTAGCGTCAGGGATGAGTTTGATTTTCATTTCACTCATCTCTTGTACCAATCCTTTAATATCCTTGTAGTCAGGTGAAAATACATCTTGGTGTTTTTTTAGTAGGTTGATTGTTTCCATAGTTTGCTTGTTGGAACAATAGTCACCTATTCTAGCCATTTTTGGTCTATCATTTATTGAAATGTTGAATTCTTTGGTTTTAATTTCCACATCCATCCATTTGGGTGATTTTGACTTGTCCAATCGGCATCCTCCTTTCACAACTTGATTATAACTTGAAGGAAAGTTGGGTTTTTCAGTATCCACTTTCTCTTCCTTTTCTTCTTTGGTTACAAAGTAAACTGTTTTTACATGGTTTTGTACTCCTAGATGGGTTTTCTTCCATCAAAATATTTGTCCTTGAAAACTTATGTTTCCCATGTCTATTCAACAAGCTATGATATTATTTGAATTATGCATCAATATTAAGTTGCAAGTCGAAGTTGATTCCATATCGACTTTAGCTTTTCCATTTTTCTGAGTTTGTTGGGGACTTTGTTTTTCTAAGAAATTTTTTATCTCTCTTGTTGCTTCATTTAATTATGCTTCTTCAGGTCTGAATTCAAATTCTTTAAGGAAGTTATTTTTTTATTTCATTCCATTCGAATGTGTGTCCACATGCTTCCTCAATTTTATACCATTTATGGGGTATGCCATCCTACGTGTTTGGAAACATGTGAGGCCATACCCTTTCATCTCTATATCATGTTTTCTCACATTCCTTCTCACATTGTTGGATGTGACTGACTAGATCGAACCCAAGTTGAACATCGGGATGTCGATATTGGCTCATATTCTTTTCCCACCAAATCTTTCTACAAAGTAATTCATATCTGCAATTGAGGTGCATGTGTCTCCCACCATCAGGATACTTGGTCTGTAAATGACTCGACTAGACTTTGCACTCTTCCATGTTCCCTGACTGACTTAGAAACCTCGTTGACATGCACCGATGGAGATTTCCTTTCACTGAACTATAGAGGTTGCTTCGTGTGTGAATGTGTCAGAATTAGTGTTGGTGTCTGCTTGAGATTTCTTTCAACCACAATAGGTATTGTGTGTACTGAGAAGCATGATTTAGATCATCTTATTGGTATCGCTTCTATCAACTAAAACTATTTTGTTTGTCACTCGTAATTTTCCATTTGCCAATTGTATAGTTTTGTATCTGAGTTTTGGCCTATTGACAATGGAGACCCGAGTAGTATTTCTCCTTCACTATTGGGTTCTATGTTATCCTTCTTCTCATTCATGACTTGATATAGTCGATGGGATTCATGTGCTTCATCCCATGTCTCGATCCAAGGTTTTCCTTCGTTTGGGTCCAGTGGGATTATGATTTTTCTGCCACTTCCTTTTAATTTGATTCTGTCTCTTTCAAGAGATATTGTGGGCCTCATTTTCCAACCCCAGGGTCATCCGACTAATGTAGGGTAGGCGGGGATGCCTTCAACCAAGTTGATTACTTCAAAGTCAACTCTTGTCGAGATTCCCATTATAGATGTTATTACACTTTTCAGTGTACCAATTGGCTCAATAAACCTATGATCTGCTAAATTCAGAAAATTCATTGTAGGCTACAGAGGTGGTTTCCCAAGTTGAACCCATGCTCCTCTTGGAAGAATATCTACTTGGGACCCAAATTTGATTACGACTTGTTTAATCAAGTTTATGTTGATTTCAAGGTCGACTTGAGGATCGAAGTCATTTGTTTGTGCTTCCTATGATAACTAGCACAGACTTTTGATTGGTCTTTTCTCTTCTTTATATTCCCTTGAGATGCTTAGTAGATCAATCAATCAATCGACTGATTGTTTCTCTTTCAGTAGTTGTAGAAATTAGTCTAGTGCAATTTCTCAGATGTTTTCATCTCTTCCTTTGTTATTTTTGTCTTGGTCGATGTTTCTAAATAATGTCATTGCTTCCCTCATTATTTTGTCTTCGTATTCCAGGTCGGGATATGTAGTTCGACCACCCTTCTATCGATTTGGTGGTTCTGGAAAAACCTCCTCGCCATATCCCGTGCATTTTACTACATGGAGGTTCTTCGAATTCAAAATATCATGTTTTGTCACTGTATGTAAGACATTTACATTTATTTTGTTCATTATTTTTCGAGTACCATTGGACAGTCTTCGAGTGAGTGGTCTCCCACTCCACAAATATTACAGAACTTGAGATCGGTGTTGTCTTTGATTGGTAAATATAGGTTGATGTGGTCGTCCTTCCAACTGTTGAAGCAGCAATATCATCATCGACCTTGTGCTCTGTCGAAGTTTCCTCGTCCTCCTCATCCACGACCTTGGTAGCCTCCTCGACCTCAACCTATGTATCTGTTTCCACCTTGGTTGACTATCTGTGTGTGATACATTGAGTGAATGTTTATTCATTTTTTTCCATTCAATCGACATTCTTGGGTTTTGTGATTATTCTCCTCACATATGTGACACCACTTTGGGCATACATTTCTCAAATGGTTTGGGCAGTCCCTTGTAGCATGATTTTTTACTCCTTCGCATATATCATAGAATGTTTCGATCTGAATTCGGCAGACTACAGGGTCTAAGGCATCGTTGAACTTGCAATAATATTTTGTGTGGCCTTCACTGGAACATATTGTACACCATAGTTCATTGCGGGAGATCGACATGTTCTTAATTAATTGTTGTAATTCAACCAGTTTTTCTTCTAGTCATTTTTCAATCACTAATTGAAGTTGAAACGCCTTCAACATCCATTTCTATTCATTGTTCTTTTTTCAAGATTTCTTCACGTGTCAAGAGATTGTACATACGCAGTGGTACTCTAATATTTTGTAACATGTCGGCTATGTACCACTGTACCAACAGTTTCTTGTCAATTGCATAGGGAATTTGGATCAAAATTTCTTTGAACCTTTTATCGTACTCCCAGATAGTTTCTCCTGGGTTTTGCTTGATTTATTTCAATTTTTGAGCTGTCAGGTGACTGATGTCTTGCATCTTAAATAATTTGAGGAAATTTTGTTTTATTTCTGATTTCGAGCATTGTTGATTAACTATGTAATTCATAAACCCGGTAAGGGCTCGAGTTCAAAGTGCGGCACCAAATTGTGCCATTTGTTTATATTTATTTGTTATGTCAGTCGCATCCCAAAAAAATTCACAAAATAACCAATGTTGTTTGGGATCCTCATCTCCTTCATAGATTGGAATGTGGTTAAGCCCCATTGTTACTTTCTTAGATTTTTTCCTGGCTGGGACTATTGCGAGGATTTGTGTCGAAGTCGACTATGAAGTCGAGTTGTTTCTTTGAGTCAAAGTTGGAGTATTCAACTCGACCGGTTTGATCTATTTTTGGTCTTCAAGAGGGATATATTTAATTGCTAACTACACTTGTTCTTTTCTTGGACTTAGGACATTTTTCTAACAAGATTTGTCTATATACTCAACGAATCATCCTCTACAGGGTTGCATCGATTCATTATCGTTGTTTGTTGAATTTGAATCTTCCAATAATAAATTTGCCATGGGGGAGGAGTCTATGAGGTCTCTTACATGAAGTATTATATCTTCTAGTCGATTTTCTTGTGCTTCAATGAGCATCGTGTCTCTTATCTGACCAACGTCGTCAGTTTGACACCATACCCTTGGTGATTGTGTATCCACACGAAGTCTTTGTCAGAGGAAGTCTGAAATACACAGGCAAGGACTTCTTGTAGGACAAAGTTGAACCACAGGTCATGAATCATCGATCTCTATATCGAATTGGTCATCTGCTTGTTGGGTGCCACCAGGTGCCATGCTTAATTGCAAGCTTCTCCTCCTCTCAGGAACCGTATGGGCGCTCTCAAGGGTTTCTCCAGTGATCTTTCGTTCCTGGATAGGTTTTCTATGATATTTTAGGGGATCCATCTCGTTTCCAACTCTTCTTACCTCTTTTGTCTCTTGTCCTGCTCTATTTTTTGTGTGTCTGTTGAGGGTTTGTGGGTTTGTGTTCAACGTTTAGACTTCGCACTTGAATTATTTATCTTCCTCCCGAATTCTGACATTTTTTACTTGGGTGTGCTTCGACTTCAACTTCTAATTCTACTTTATATTGAATCACAGATCATCCAACCCCCTGACGACGGCCCAAATTACTCACAATCGACAATCTTCATCATTTATTTTAAGCTCATTTCTTCAAGAAGTATTCTCAAGCTTCTCTAGTGTCTTTGCAATTAGATTCCAAGAATTGTTCCCACTCATCTTGTCTGTCTTGACAAATAGAGTTTGGAGGAGGCTTTTTCAAGAGGGTTCGGTACTCAACGATGTTGCTTTCTCCTTTGTCTAGGAGAAACTTGTGAAGTAACAATGAGACAGTGCAAACAAGCCCGTTGTAAAGTTCTGTATAAATTTATTCTTGATGGTTTGGACTGACTCTCTATCTTGGATTGCTTGTTCTTCAATGTAGTCTTGCACGATCCTCTCGAACCACTCGTTCTGGTTTATTCTTCCTTTGTTTATGATTTTATGCATCACCTACTCATCAGGAGTCGATCTGCGCATTAGAATAGCTGAGATATTCGTAAAATGCCTCTAGAATAGCTTCCAGAAATCATTGGTGTGTCTCCTAGAAGAGTTGAGTACGGGCTTCTGCTCGTGTCAATCAATTTCTTCTTGCGTAGTTTCTGATATAATTGGTAATTTTACACTCTCATCATTCGTGTATGTATTCCAAAGTTAACATCTATGTGCCTTTGTTATGCATGCATGAGTTCAGAACTACCGGCAATGGAACCAATGTTGTAGTCTAAGAGAAAGTATGAGATAGTTACCGGTAGATCCTTACATAGAGCAACACATACTATAACATCATA
>SNQJ01S0008037.1:276113-294389 GCA_010110895.2 Picea sitchensis
TGTACCTAATCCTGGTAACAGACTGATTGATTACTTTGGTTTTCTTAACTTTGCTTAGATTTTCCTTGTAATCTTTATATATATTTATCTTTTCTTTATTTTCTTTATTCCATTTTTCAAGTTGGGTCACCCTAATGGTTTTTCGACCTAGTCAATTCCTATTGGCACCCTCAAGGAGGTTTTCATCAGTAGGGCTTTAGTCGACTATGTATTATATCTTGTTAGACGGGCCCATTGACTAATTTCTTGAAAGGGTGACCTTGTAGAATTTTCAATTGTATTGCTCCTTAAGGTAAGATGTCCACGACCACATACGGACCCAACCATGCAGCCTATAGCTTGTTTGTTTTACCTTTTACTTGAATGTAATATAGTAGTACCAAGTCTCCATTATTGATGTCTTTCTTCTTAATGTGTCGATCATGCTAGGCTTTTTGCTGAATTTTTTGAATTTCCTAATGTTGTTGTGCTAGCATCATTTATTATTCTAATTGGTTAATTTGGTAGAAGCATTGTCGTGTATTCACCGTGTGATCAAATTCTAAAACAAAAGCTATATGACCTGCATTTGCATAGAAATGTAGTGGGATCATTGCTTCTTGGTCGTAAACTAGTTTAAAGTGTGTTTGGCCAGTCGATATTTTGTATGATGTTCTATATGCCCACAGTATTTCTGGAACTTTGTCATCCCAGTCATCTCTGTCGAGACCGTATATTTTCGTGAGGCCCTTATGTAGTGTTTTGTTAAAAGAATTGATGGCCCCATTAGCTTTTGGATGATATGTAGTTGTTTTTCTATGGTCAATCATGAATTTATTCAGCAGCACTTTGATTGTACAATTGATGAAATGGGTTCTTTGATCACTGAATATCATTAAGGGGAAACCGAATTTGGTTACTATATTTTCATAAATAAACTTTGTAGTTGTTTCCTTTGTATAGTTCTCGACTGGTTCTACTTCTGCCCACTTTGTTAAATATTCGACGACTGTAATAATGTATTTTTCTCCCGACCTTTTTTCTCTTTTTGGGAAAGGGCTGACAAAATCAATACCCTAGATTTCAAATGGTAAACTAGGGTTTACTAAGTGCATGGGAATTTCATTCTTCCACAGTGGTCGACATAACCTTTGATACTTTTCACATTTATTTACTTATTCTCAACAGTCTTTATGTAAAGTCGGCCACCAGAGATCGGCTTGAAGGATTTTCCTGGATGTTGTGTTAGCTTGAAAGTGACCCCCCATTGGGCTTGTGTGTGCTTCACTAATGATTTCTTCACATTCATTCTCCAATCCACATCTTCGCAGAATGTTTTCAAGTCCTATCTTGTAAATATATCCATTCATGAGAGTGAATGGTGCAGCTTTTGTGGCTAGGATTTTCCATTTATTGGTTGGGAGATCTTCAGGTGATTTCCCTTATTCTAGGAAGTTTGCAATTTCTTATAATTATTTTGGAACTGCTTCAACCCTGAACAAATTCACGTCTGGTAATTCATCATCTATCCCTGTCGGATCTTCCCATGTTTCAAGTCGGGAAAGGTGATCTGAGATGACATTCTTCTTTCATGGTTGGACTACTACTTCAAATTCGAATTCTTGAAAGAGTAGTAGCCATCGACAGATTTTCCCTTGATGGACTGGTTTATTGAATACATATTTCAGAACTTGATGGTCTGTGAAAAATGTAGATGGATTCACTAGCAGACAATGTCGAAATTTTTGCAGGGAAAAAATCATGGCTAACGCTTCGTGTTGAGTCATCAAATAATTCATTTCTGCTTTATTTAGTTTCTGGTTGGCATATGCATTTGGGTGGTTGACCATGTCATCGTATGGTGGTGCAGACTCCCCTTCTCTCCAAAGGCTATGCGACCTCCCGGTCTAGGATCATTCACAATACTGAGCTGAAACAACTCTTCAATTCCCTGCTGGAACCTCCGAGAAACAATCCACGGGTCTTTATAAAACTCCTCCTGCGTGAATTAACACTGAGTGCAAGCCTTCTCCATGTGACCACTGGATGTGACCATGCGCTTAACCAAAAGGCGCTTCGTGACTTCACATGTCGGGATTTGCATGGGAGCCAACCTTGACTCTCCCAACTCCCGAACTCCCGAACTTCGAACTAGGAATCTAGTGAGCACTGGCTCCTCCCTTAATATTCCTCGATGTGACCTCCGAATGTGACCTAGGGCCTAGCTTCTGAGCGCTACGGGAATTCCCACTTCACGAACTCGTGAATTACTTCTCCTCTCTTCTCCTGATGTCCAAATTTCTGATGAAAAGAACCAATGGTTCGATCTTCCCTTAGATCGACAACTCCTATCTATCCTGAACTTTTGAGTGTTGAATAACTCTCGCCCTTATCCTCCTCGCAGATTCTCTGGATCTAATGGCACACGGCTATCGAAGCTTCTCCCTCCAAGAGTCTCTACTGTCCATCCAATTTCTCAATAGCTCCTTGCAAAATAACTTGGCATCAACCCTTTTGATCTTGAATTCTTTCCTGACTTGAAATATTTCAATTGTTTCAAAGGTCTCAACAGTGTTTTCCCTCTTGATCTTTTGTCAACGAAATTTGACTTCACCTTGGTGCACACTTAGGCTCCCGCATGCAAACTTGCACCATTCCTCCTTGAGATTTTAACTTACTCAGTCTCCAAGGGATTCACTCCTTCTGCGTCTTTCAAAAAAAACTTTCTAGTACCCTCCTCGCACACTATGCGCTCAACCTCCTGAGCTTTCGAACTTAGAGAAAGTTCACTTCTACGCGCACTCCTTGCGCTTAATATGCACACTCTGCATACAAAAGTTCCACGCTAACTCTTCTAAGCTCCAAGTCGAAAAATACTCTCTCACACACACTCCTTGCATAACTTACAGAAGAGAAACACTTGAAACTTATTCAATTATCCATTCTCCATTAACCTCATACACTCACAGAATACATAACAACACTCAAACAGTATCAACACTATACAATTGAATCAATTTTGTCTGTTCTATTCATTTCAAAGAAAAAAACATGATTAAATTGTTATCTCTTATAGCCATTACAATGAAAAACTTGTCTAAAGGACCCAGATCTTCCTCGCTCTTCTTCCTCCTATCTAAAATCTATCACCTATCACTCTAGCGGTTACCTACTCAGCTTAATTAATGCAACCTAATGACTAATAGGGGCTAATATCCTACACCTGTAATATATTACTGTCGTGTAAGGATTTACAATGATCCGTCAGTTAAAAAATAGTGGCCCGACTTTACATACTGCTAATTAAATAATGAGATATTCAAAAATATCTCCACACTGCTACCAAGCTGGTTAAGAGTCGGTTTGGATCTTTCAAAGCGTTGATGTGTTGACTTCGCTTCCACATCCGCTTTTCTTGATTTTATAGTGATGCTCCTTCATCATATGGGTAGGCTAAGATTGTTCCAACATTGACATTTGATGCATCGACATGAACATGAAATTTCCTTGACCAATCCGGAAATTGAAGGATGCGTGCTTCTACCAATTTCCTTTTTAATAGTTCAAAATATGTGTCACATTCTTGGCTCCACTAGAACTTGACTTCTTTATAACAGCTCATCGATTGGAAACGTGATGTCCGAGGAATAGTTTGATTTGTTTTTGGTTAACTGATGATATCAGGTCGAGGATTATTTTAATTTTGGCCATGTCGAATTTTACCCCATCCTTGTATACAATATGGCTCAACAATATGCCTATAAGCATGTCGAAGATGCACTCTTTGATGTTTAAGTATAATTGGATTTGCCTGCATCTTTCTAGCATCATTTTTAACCATTGGATGTGGTCTTTTAGTAAGTTGTAGATAGTCCAGTCATCGAAGTACATGGCCATTGTTTTATAAATGTATTCTCGAAATGGCTTTACCACTATCCTTGAGAAGATTGATGCGGTGTTTTTTAGGCCAAACGGAAAGACTTTGTATGCAAATTATTTGAATTCGAAGACGAATGTAGGTTTTTCTTGATCTTCCTCTAATATAAGTATGTTATTGTATTCAAATAAGTCGTCGGTGAATGAGTAACATTCATGGCATATTACCTCGTTGATAATCTCATCATCAAATGGTGTCGGGAATGGATCGGTCACTGTGAGTTTATTCAATCCTCGGAAGTCAACACATATTCTCAATTTCTTTGGGTCGTGCTTCTTCAGTTGCACAACCATGGGGTTTTCCCATTCCAACTTGTCAATCAGATATATAATGCCAGTAGCAAGCATTGCTTCAATTTCTTTCTGGACAATGGGCTTGTATTTGTTGCTAGATTATATGGTCATTTTTTAACAGGATTGGCGTCAGGGATGAGTTTGATTTTCATTTCACCCATCTCTTGTACCAATCCTTTAATATCTTTGTAGTCAGTGAAAATGCATCTTGGTATTTTTTTAGTAGGTTGACTATTTCCATAGTTTGCTTGTCGGACCAATAGTCACCTATTCTAGCCATTTTTGGTCTATCATTTATTGAAATGTTGAATTCTTTGATTTTAATTTCCACATCCATCCACTTGGGTGATTTTGACTTGCCCAATTGGCATTCTCCTTTCACAACTTGATTATAACTTGAAGGAAAGTTGGGTTTTTCAATATCCACTTTCTCTTCCTTTTCTTCTTTGGTTACAAAGTACATTGTTTTTACATGGTTTTGTACTCTTGGATGGGTTTTCTTCCATCAAAAGCTTTGTCCTTGAAAACTTATGTTTCCCATGTCTATTCGACAAGCTATGATATTATTTGAATTATGCATCAATATTAAGTTGCAAGTCGAAGTCGATCCCATATCGACTTTAGCTTTTCCATTTTTCTGAGTTTGTTGGGGACTTGGTTTTTCTAAGAAATTTTTTATCTCTTGCTGCTTCATTTAATTATGCTTCTTCAGGTCTGAATTCAAATTCTTTAAGGAAGATATTTTTTTATTTCATTCCATTCGAATGTGTGTCCACATGCTTCCTCAATTTTATACCATTTATGGGGTATGTCATCCCACGTGTTTGGAAACATGTGAGGCCATACCCTTTCATCTCTATATCATGTTTTCTCACATTCCTTCTCACATTGTTGGATGTGAATGACTAGATCGAACCCAGGTTGAACATCGGGATGTCGATATTGGCTCATATTATTTTCCCACCAAATCTTTCTACAAAGCAAATTGTAGCAGTGTTTCATATCTGCAGTCAAGGTGCATGTGTCTCCCACCATCGGGCTACTTGGCATGTAAATGACTCGACTAGACTTTTCACTCTTCCATGTTCCCTGACTGACTTATAAACCTCGTCGACATGCACCGATGGAGAGTTCCTTTCACTGAACTACAAAGGTTGCTTTGTGTGTGAATGTGTCGGAATTAGTGTTGGTGTCTGCTTGAGATTTCTTTCAGCCACAATAGGTATTGTGTGTAATGAGAAGCATGATTTAGATCATCTTATTGGTATCGCTTCTATCAACTAGAACTATTTTGCTTGTCACTCGTAATTTTCCATTTTCCAATTGTATAGTTTTGTATCTAAGTTTTGGCCTATTGACAATGGAGACCCGAGTAGTATTTCTCCTTCACCATTGAGTTCTATATTATCCTTCTTCTCATTCATGACTTGATATAATCGATGGGATTCATGTGCTTCATCCCATGTCTCGACCCAAGGTTTTCCTTCCTTTGGGCCCAGTGGGATTATGATTTTTCTACCACTTCCTTTTAATTTGATTCTATCTCTTTCGAGAGATATTGTGGGCCTCATGTTCTGACCCCAGGGTCGTCCAACTAATGCAGGGTAGGCGGGGATGCCTTCGACCAAGTTGATTACTTCAAAGTCGACTCTTGCCGAGATTCCCATTATAGATGTTATTACACTTTTCAGTGTACCAATTGGCTCAATAAACCTATGATCTGTTAAATTCAGAAAATTCATTGTAGGCTACAGAGGTGGTTTCCCAAGTCGAACCCATGCTCCTCTTGGAAGAATATCTACTTGGGACCCAAATTCAATTACGACTTGTTTAATCAAGTTTATGTTGATTTCAAGGTCGACTTGAGGGTCGAAGTCATTTGTTTGTTCTTCCTATGATAACTAGCGCAGACTTTTGATTGGTCTTTTCTCTTCTTTATATTCCCTCAAGATGCTCAGTAGATCAATCAATCAGTCAACTGATTGTTTCTCTTTCAGTAGTTGTAGAAATTAGTCTAGTGTAGTTTCTCAGATGTTTTCATGTCTTCCTTTGTTATTTTTGTCTTGGTCGATGTTTCTAAATAATTTCATTGCTTCCCTCATTATTTTGTCTTCGTATTCCATGTCGGGATATGTAGTTCGACCACCCTTCTGTCGATTCGGTAGTTCTGGAAAAACCTCCTCGCCATATACCGTGCATGTTACTACATGGAGGTTCTTCGAATTCAAAATATCATGTTTTGGCACTATATGTAAGACATTTACATTTATTTTGTTCATTATTTTTCGAGTACCATTGGACAGTCTTCGAGTGAGTGGTCTCCCACTCCACAAATATTACAGAACTTGAGATCAGTGTTGTCTTTGATTGGTAAATATAGGTTGATGTGGTCGTCCTTCCAACTGTTGAAGCAGCAATATCATCCCCGACCTTGTGCTCTGTCGAAGTTTCCTCATCCTCCTCATCCACGACCTTGGAAGCCTCCTCGACCTCAACCTATGTATATGTTTCCACCTTAGTTGACTATCTGTGTGTGATACATTGAGTGAATGTTTATTCATTTTTTCCCATTCAGTCGGCATTCTTGGGTTTTGTGATTATTCTCCTCACATATGTGACACCACTTTGGGCTTACATTTCTCAAATGGTTTGGGCAGTCCCTTGTAGCATGATTTTTTACTCCTTCGCATATATCATAGAATGTTTCGATCTGAATTCGACAGACTATAGGGTCTAAGGCATCGTTCAACTTGCAATAATATTTTGTGTGGCCTTCACTGGAACATATTGTACACCATAGTTCATTGCGGGAGATCGAAATGTTCTTAATTAATTGTTGTAATTCAACCAGTTTTTCTTCTAGTCATTTTTCAATGATTGATTGAAGTTGAAACGCCTTCAACATCCATTTCTATTCATTGTTCTTTTTCAATATTTCTTCACATGTCAAGAGATTGTACATACGCAGTGGTACTCTAATATTTTGTAACATGCCGGCTATGTACCATTGTACCCACAGTTTCTTGTCAATTGCATAGGGAATTTGGCTCAAAATTTCTTTGAACCTTTTATCGTACTCCCGGATAGTTTCTCCTGGGTTTTGCTTTATTTATTTCAATTTTTGAGCTGTCAGCTGACTGATGTCTTGCATCTTAAATAATTTGAGGAAATTTTGTTTTATTTCTGACTTCGAGCGTTGTCAATTAACTATGTAATTCATAAACCTGGTAAGGGCTCGAGCTCAAAGTGTGGCACCAAATTGTGCCATTTGTTTATCTTTATTTGTTATGTCGGTCGCATCCCAAAAAATTTCACAAAATAACCAATGTTGTTTGGGATCCTCATCTCTTTCGTAGATTGGAATGTGGTTAAGCCCCATTGTTATGTTCTTAGATTTTTTCCTGGCTAGGACTATTGCGAGGAATTGTGTCGAAGTCGACTATGAAGTCGAGTTGTTTCTTTGAGTCGAAGTTGGAGTATTCAACTCGACCGGTATGATCTATTTTCGGTCTTCAAGAGGGATATATTTAATTTCTAACTACACTTGTTCTTTTCTTGGACTTAGGACATTTTTCTAACAAGATTTGTCTATATACTCAATGAATCATCCTCTACAGGGTTGCATCGATTCATTATCGTTGTTTGTTGAATTTGAATCTTCCAATAATAAATTTGCCAGGGGGGAGGAGTCTGTGAGGTCTCTTACATGAAGTATTATATCTTCTAGTCGATTTTCTTGTGTTTCAATGAGCACCGTGTCTCTTATCTGACTAGCGTCGTCAGTTTGACACCATACCCTTGGTGATTGTGTATCCACATGAAGTCTTTGTCAGAGGAAGTCTGAAATACACAGGCTAGGACTTCTTGTAGGACAAAGTTGAACCAGAGGTCATGAATCGTCGATCTCTGTATCAAATTGGTCATCTGCTTGTTGGGTGCCACCAGCTGCCATGCCTAATTGCAATCTTCTCCTCCTCTCAGGAACCGTATGGACGCTCTCAAGGGTTGCTCCAGTGATCTGTCATTCCTGGATAGGTTTTCTATGATATTTTAGGGGATCCATCTCATTTCGCAACTTTTCTTACCTCTTTTGTCTCTTGTCCTGCTCTATTTTTTGTGTGTCCATTGAGGGTTTGTGGGTTTGTGTTCAACGTTCAGACTTCGCACTTGAATTATTTATCTTCCTCCCGACTTCTGACATTTTTGACTTGGGTGTGTTTCGACTTCAACTTCTAATTCGACTTTATATTGAATCACAAATCATCCAACCCCCTGACGACGGCCCAAATTACTCACAATCGACGATGTTCATCATTTATTTTAAGCTCATTTCTTCAAGAAGTATTCTCTAGCTTCTCTAGTGTCTTTGCAGTTAGATTCCAAGAATCATTCCCACTCATCTTGTCTCTCTTGACAGTTAGAGTTTGGAGGAGGATTTTTCAAGAGGGTTCGGTACTCAACGATGTTGCTTGCTCCTTTGTCTAGGAGAAACTTGTGAAGTAACAATGAGACAGTGCAAACAAACCCGTCGTAAAGTTCTATATAAATTTATTCTTGATGGTTTGGACTGACTCTCTATCTTCGATTGCTTGTTCTTCAATGTAGTCTTGCACGATCCTCTAGAACCACTCGTTCAGGTTTATTCTTCCTTTGTTTATGATTTTATGCATCAACTACTCATCAGGAGTCGGTCTGCGCATTAGAATAGCTGAGATATTCATAAAATGCCTCTAGAATAGCTTCCAGAAATCATTTGTGTGTCTCCTAGAAGAATTGAGTATGGGCTTCTGCTTGTGTCAATCAATTTCTTCTTGCGTAGTTTCTGATATAATTGGTAATTTTACGCTCTCATCATTCATGTATGTCTTCCAAAGTTAACATCTATGTGCATTTGTTATGCATGCATGAGTTTAGAACTACCGGCAATGGAACCAATGTTGTAGTCTAAGAGAAAGTATGAGATAGTTACCGGTAGATCCTTACATAGAGCAACACATACTATAACATCATATAGAAGAGCACATAGTCATATAGATAGACATACACAAGAGGTAAGAGAACCATCAAAACTTTTTATTATACTCAGAGCAATCGCTTATATATATACACACACACACACACACACACACACACTAGTTGGTTACAATTTTTAATTGTCGGTTCAGTCGACTTTAACTATACATTCAACCAATTTCTTAACCAACTACTCCAATCGACTAGCAGGTCTAGTCGCCAAAGCCGACTAGCCTCTACAACAATTTTACTTTTAATTTTAAAATTATAAATTATATATTACTTTTATATTTATTTTTCCTCCAAATTTCTTTAAAAATGTTGTATCCCATATAAAAATGTTGTATCCCGTATAAAGAATAATTAGAATAACAAAAACAAAAAAGAACTTGCTTTTCTCCCAATCCTAAAAATCTATTCACATTATAGATTTTACTTTTATAAAAGTAATTGCCATAAATTCAAAAAGACTCGGAAAAAACATGGCACTCAAAGCATTATAACTTTTACTTTTGTAAAAATAATAGGCATAAATTCAAAAAGTAATAACCATAAACTCAAAAGGATTTAGAAAACATGACACTAAAACCACATATAAGAAAAATTTAATTAAAAATTTACAATTTTTTTCCCATTGTTCAAACACATTATAAAACATGACTATAAAATTTATAAAACATGTAAGATGAGATTTAATTAAGAATTCAAACTTTTCCCTAATAATTAGAATAATAAAAGTTAAATAGAATTTGCTTTTTCTCCCAAAACGATAAATCCACTTCCACTTCATTATGCCTTTTGTTTTTATAATAATAATAATCATAAATTTAAAAGGACTTATAAAAACCACATGTAAAATTAAAGGATTTAATTAAAAATTCTATTTTGGTTAAAAAGACTTATTAAACATGGCAATAACACCATATGTAAAATGAGATTTAATTAAGAATTCAATATTTTTACTAATTGTTATGGATTCAAACATCAAATTAGTCTTGGGCAAAGTTGTTGCTATGAAAAAGAATCATTAAAAAACATTTAAGACTTTTTGGTAATAAGTATGAATATTTTTATTAAAATAAAATGTTTTGGTAACAAGTATGAATATTTTTATTAAAATAAAATGTTATAGTCAACATAATAAGTATGAATATTTTTACTAAAATAAAGAATTATCGCCGACCTAAATAATTTAATAGTAATTTTTTGAGTTGGTAGGATAGTATGTTATAATTACCTTTATCAAAATTTAATTCTCTTCCATATATTTTATAAATAAATTTAATTTATAATATTTTATTAATAAATAAATAAGAAATATTCAAATAAATAGATTATATAGTTAGTATAAGTATATTTATTTAATACAATTGAGTGTTGTTAATACCTCTATTAAAGTTCAATTCTCTTAAATGATAATGTTAAGATGGAATAGATGACTTGTGGTCACTTAATTAAATATTTGGACTCTTAACTAAAGAATCTTTTTGTAATGTCAGTAAACATTTTATATATATATATATATATATATTCAGGTAGAATATATATGTGTTTAATTCTAAGAACACTTCAGAATTAGATTCAGCTATATCAAACTTTAAAATAACAGTGACACGGTTTGCCATCCAACATGTATACCTAACCAAAAACTCTATAAACCTGACTTCATATCAATGAATTCATATCAATACTTGACATACCTCTCAGAATGGAGGGAACTAAAACAATTTTATCCAAAACAGTACCGAAATATACATATACAAAATGACCCAAAAACCAACGAAACATTTAACAATTAAAAGTGAAACTCCATACTTGTAATCTCTTGCCCATCACAAAATTCTCGAACGACAAAAGAACTGTCACAACATTCCAAGGATTCTTTATAGTTGATCTGCTTTTTTATTCAACTCTCAATATGTATATGGGAAAAAGAAGATAAGGCACCTAGTTTTGGAGAGCAATGATTGGATACGCACAATCTCCACTTTGCATTTTCCATTTTCCTAGTTTATAACAACTTAAGAATCCTCGAGCACCTGTAATATATTAATACCACGAGATCTTGCAAAGAAAAGAAGAGAGCATAATGTTGAGAATCCATCCTTGGTATTGGATCCAAGTCCGGGGCATATATAATATGAAAGTGGTGGTTTGCATTGATAAATAACACAACACCAACCCCATATCTAGGGGGTGGCCCTAGTTGGCTCTATCAAAGAAACCCCATGGTATTGCAAAGTCCAACAAGGGCATGGAGCTAGATCGCATTTTCTTCATTTTGGGTTCACTTTTAAACTCCCTGGTAAGTTTCTTCATCGGATTAGCCACTACTTCAGTTGGAATGTGTTTATCCTGAAACAAAGTGAGATTTCAAGCCCACCGGATAAAATAAACAAAATGAATAGCAAGAGATTTGAAACCTACCATAGTGGAATCCATCAACGAGTCATGAACGCACAGTTCTAGACTTTCCTTATTCTATGAAGCTTTAGGTTTAAAGTTCTTGATATTGCATCTCCAAACTTGTGTCGTAAAAGGGTAGACGTGAAGGTGAAACACAGATTATGCCTCTTGAAAACACAAATAGCATATATTCGGGCCAATCCACCCTCATTTGATCCCATTTTCCCAAGTTAATAGCTTATTCTTGAGCACTAGTCATAGGACTAACTTGGATTTTAGTGGATCATGCAATTTCCAAACCCGATCCCACCACCATGATGAGGGCCCTCTAAACTCCACCTCCCCTTAAGCTTTGTAACCCAATTTGACGGTGTAGTCACCCAACCCATCAATCTTTGTCCATACAAGAGAATACAATCTCCTCCACCAACTTGATGTGATTAGAGCAGAGCTTCCCTATGATTATGTGTCATTCCTTTGCATGATCCCCTTCTATGACCAACTCTTCTTCTGATTTCCATTTGCGCCTTCCAATTCCATCATTATCTAGAGCATTGGCATCCCAAAGAGAGAAAATAGATTGGTTGTAAACGGTGGACAAAAGATCATCAGAGAGTCTAAAATCACCACCTGCTCTAGCCCATGAGTACTCTCCAATTCGCACTCTCTTACCATTCCCAATCTTCCAGACCATCTAATTACCTACTAGAGCGAATATATCCACCAACACTCTCTAGACATTCGAGCTATTCTTTGACATTTTCCTATGCAAGAGAAATTCATACTCCAGTGATATGCTTCCCAGTTATTTGGATTTCATGATTCTTCCCCAAAGGGTTGAGTTCTTCGTAAGCTTCCAAATACTTTTACTAGAAAGATCTTGGCAAAAAAGATAAGGATTTTTTATGCCCCATCCTCCCATATCGGTGGGCTTAGCTAGGCTAGTCCATTCAATAAATGGGATCCCATCCTTCTCACATCTTCTGGACCACAGGAAGTGGAAGCATTTTTTCCAAATCTTTGTTAAAATTCCTTTAGGAACTTTGGCAACGGAGGCTTAGTAGACATGAATACTCTACAAAACAAACTTGAGAAGAACCAACCTGCCTCCTCTTGATAACCACATGTTCACCTAATGGGAGATATGAGATTCAACTTTCTCGTATAGCGAAAACCAATCTTCAATATTGTAAGCATTTGGATTAAGGTGAAAGCCTAAGTACTTAAAACCTTCATCTATACTCTTCCTTGGGAAAGGAAACACATTCTCTAGTTGATGAGTTAAATCCTCTTGAGGGAAATAGTAATGAACACGGGACTTTGTCCAATTGATCTCCATGCCTGTCGCACTACAAAAGAGGTTCAGGATCTTTCGGATGCTTTGAAATTCTTCAGGAGAACCTACGCCAAACATGAGGAAATCATCAACAAAAAGCAAGTGAGAGAGGTATTCAGAGCTGGGAGATACTTTGAGACCTTTCAAGTCTCCTTTGCTTCTGTCATTTCTTATAAGATTGCTTAAACCTTCTTCCATAAGGAGAAAGAGGAAGGGTGATAACGAGCACCCTTGTTGAAGCCCCCTTGAAGCACCAAAAAAATCAGAAGGGGAATCGTTATTAAGGACAAAAAAGGAGGTAGATTGAATGCAACCCGTGATTCAATTCACAAAGACCAAATTCATTCCCATTTGAACCAAGACCAATTGGAGAAAGGTCCAATTAATTTTATCATAGGCCTCAACGGGTCCAGCTTGAGCTAGACTAAAAGGATTTTAGAGGTTTTGATAGTGTGCATAGCCTCTTGGGCTAGAGACATCGCTTCATGAATTTGATGTTTGAAAAGGAAACTCAAATGTTCCTCGAAGATTATTTCACTCAAAATGGGTTTAAGTCTGTTAGTGATTATTTTAGAGACAATTTTATAAATGGCATTGCAACAAGAGATAGACCTAAAATCTTTGAAAGAGGTTGCCTCCTTCTTCTTGGTGATGAGGGCTAAGAACATCGAATTCATAGCTCCCAGGAACTTCCCGCTACATTTGGATTCTCATATCACCTTTAGAAGGTCTTCCTTAAGGAGTTCATAGAACCCAATATAGAACTCCACCGAAAACCCATCACGTCCAAGACTTTTTCCTTTCTTTATGGAAAGAAGAGTGGATCATAATTATGATTCAGTGACTTCTACTTCCAAAGCCAAGTTCATATCATCGATTAACATCTTAAGAAAAAATATAGAGAGAGAGATGTTTACACTAACATATTTGTTATCCCTCTCCATTTTTAATCAATCCAAAGTTAAACTAAATATTTACTAAATGAAAAACAACATTTAATTGTATTAATGTTTTCAAAAGTCTTTTGAAACTAAATATTTGCTAAATGAAAAACAACATTTAGCTGCATCCTAAACATTTTAGTGTTTAAAAATTTGCAAAACCCTTTTCAACCCCATGAGAATAAAATGTAATGTTCCTTTGCCAAGCTTGTTACAATGATATACCTTCTTCATGATGTTTAAAAATTTGCAAAACCCTTTTCAAACCCATGAGAATAAAATGTAATGTTCCTTTGCCAAGCTTGTTACAATAATATACCTTCTTCATGATGCTTGATGGGAGTGCCTTATTGTTGGGTCGAAGTTTCATGAGTTTCACGTTGAATGGCGTTACCTTGGCTTGTAACATCTTATATAGAGAGCGTACTAATTTATAATATAAAATAAAGAATTTAAAATATTTTACATAGATATGAACATGTAATTAGAAGATTAAATTAGAATATTTGATAAGAATGAATCTATTTTCATGGGAAAAAGAAGATAAGACACCATATCTATCTATTTTCATGTGAATTTTTTTAGTTAATAATAAGATTGTGTTTCTAAATCTCTTTAATATTTTATTTTTTTTATTTTTTTTTAATGTTTAATATGTTTTAAGCAAAAAAAAATTATAATATTTTATAGATGACATAATCCATAAATGTATTTCTAAGAATATTTTTATAAATTTAAGTATCTCATTTGCTTTATTTTACCTTCTTTTTTTTTTCAAAATCTTTTATTAATTCACAATTTCACAATGGTTATTGGATTATTATGTATTTAGAATGGCTTCTTCTTTTTTAATGGTTATTATTTAATATTTACCCTATCAATATTTATCCATACACTCTTTTCTAATATTTATCCATCCGAAATATTATGTGTTTTGAAATAATAAAAATGTAAAACACTTATTTTTGTTTTCAAGTTTACCAAATTTCTATTTCGAGTTTCTCCCTTCCCTTTTTTATTAGATGGTTACCTTGTTAGGAATCAAATTCTCCTAGATTGTCAAGTTCAACATAACATGGCAACTAGTTAAAATTGAAATTTTGTATCATATATGGAAAAGAAGGAAGGAACGCTTGTTTAAAAATGTGTACAAGATATTTACTTAGCATAATGACTTCTTAATTTGTTTCAACTTCCATTTAAATATATTAGTATAGATAAGGGAGGTTGATATTGAGATGGTGCATATGTCCCAATTACTAGAGTTTTGGGAAGGTGTTTTATGCATCCCTCTTTTTTTCATTCCCCTACATATTCATCCTAGTCCACACCTAGTTTCAAAGAGCTAAACAACACTTTGAATACAATATTGATTGAACTCGAATAATGAGGATAGAGAAGCTCCTTTGGATAGAGATCCTCATGAGTGTGCCTCGAAACGTTTTGGCCCTTGTTAAGTCACAAGTTAATGGTATATTTGGTTTGTGAGTAGTTGGATATACCATTGGGTTCTAGTAACAACTAATTAGTTTGATTCTGAATTTAACCCAGTTCACTCTTGGGTTATAGTAGCAACTAAACAATTTGATTACAAGCCTAGCCCAAATCAGTTTAACTAATTACCAATTCTTATAATTAAAAAAATAATTAAAATTGATATCTCTATATATATATATATATATATATATATATTTATATATAAATAATTAATAATTAAAAATAGTGTATATATTTATTTATTTTTTATAAAAATATATTTTTATACCATTTGACTTCTTCTTTTTCATAATCGTGTATTCTTCTTTGACTAAAAGACCAAAATGAGGTCTACTCCAAAATATCCAGAACCATTAGTGTATACCATAACCTATTGCCAACGTCATGCATATATAAAAAACATGGATATATACTCGCATCCATTTGTCATGTTCATTCCATTATCATTTCAGTGCCACACTCTTATATTTATATATATATATATATATACACACACTCTTTAGAGCAAAGGTCACCCTCTCCAACTTTACTTTCGAAACATGCTTTATGGAATCCTTTCCTAAGAATTGCACTAAAGACTAATAGATCATTGATCCCTTTATCTGAGTGGGAAGCCAACTCATAGTAAAAAGAACCAAACATGGTATATGCTCATCATACTTTAAATGCGTATATCATTTTACTCATACATGTACATATTCACTATGTGTATGTCATTTTAATAATAAATAGTAAAATTGAAGATGATTTTAATAAAGAAAGTTGGATTCCATAAATATAGATTACTAGTTTTCTTTGAGGTTCAATAGATATGGGTTCTTAGTTTTTCTTTTAACAACTTTAAAGTACAATGAAATCTCAACATATCTTTATGAGAATAATATATATAATTTGTACAGATTAAAGAAATAATTATTTCCAATTAAAATATATTTACCAAATATGGTATTGAAAGTATGATAGAATAAATTAAAAACTTTATTAAAATCATTATTTAATGAAATCTCAACATATCTTTATGATAATAATATATATAATTTGTACAGATTAAAGAAATAATTATTTCTAATTAAAATATATTTACCAAATATGGTATTGAAAGTATGATAAAATAAATTAAAAACTTTATTAAAATCATTATTATTGATTAAAAAGTAAATAAGCAAAGTATTATATAAAAAAATAAAATTAAAATAAATAGATATACAATAAAAATTAAGTACACTTATTTCATATTAATGATAATGATTGTCAAAAATATATATGGAATTTTCAGGTGGTAGTTGTGTAAAGGGTTATTTGTAACTTCGGAGGGAAAACAAATTATACTTATGCTTGGAGCCTTGGAATCTCTACTAACCATCTAGTTGATGCCTACGTGTTCTTGCACTGATTAAATTTAGTCAAAAAACTTCACAATTCAAGTATATCAATGGTGGGGGACTTCAAATTAGTTATAAAGCACTTGATTTATGGCCCACCCCCACTTGATTTTCGGTTGGATTTAGTGCTTGAGAGGTTCAAAGACACAAAAGAATCATTCGCAACTGTGAATTACTTCCATATTTTGCGTGAAAATAATATGGTGGTGGATCATCAAGCGAACATAGCCACTCGAAAAAAGATTAGGACAATTGTTATCAACGGTAAGGAGTGTTTTCAACTAGTCCCATAAAAAGTAAATGACCCACATATCAATTAATTAAATCAAGACATGGAGCGTTGTATGTCACCCAGCTCCCACGGAGAAAGGATTTATGCAATGAGATTCTTCCCCTATTATCACATGCTTGTATCCATTCTCATGGTGTTTAATGAATACCTTGTTCACGTGTGATGCAAAAAAAGTGGGAGTATGGATTGGAGTTTGGTTGTTTATGAGCTTCGGTGTTGGAGGTCCAGGCCTGAATGGGAGTTTGCAAGTTATGAACAATACCCAATGTTTCTCTATCTCTACCCTTTGGAGCTCGTGGCTTTCACGTAGAAAGAGTTTCGTTGAGTTCACTCGGTCCTCTTAGTTTGAGGTTCAATGGTTATTTCTCTGAGCCTGTGTTGGAAGACACGCTTAGATTAGCGGAAAAAATTTTGTTGATTGTGAATTTTGGTTGGCTCTTTGTTTATCTTCATTTAGATTAACGTATTTGCTTTGATTTAACCTAAGGAATTTCAGCTATCAAAGCATTGGCCCCAGTTCTCTCTCATATTTGGTATATATTGCCTTAGGTTTGTGTTGTAATCCATATACCAACGGGAACAAAGGACTCTTCTCATTAAGTCATTTTCAGGATACCAAAGCTAGACTCATGGATTACAAAGAACTTGGGGAGACTAGGCAAGCCTTGCAATGACATGAGGAATCTATAAAGGAACATGAAAACACTTTATAATCAATTTCTGAAAAGATATCAGTACATGCATCCAATTCCAATTCCCAGGATGAGGCCATCATGGGTATGCTTCAACAATATAAGAAGCACATTCACTCACTAGAGATCAAAATAAGGGAATTGCACCACCTTCGGGTTCAATTCTCTGCTGAGAAACTATTTTGTACCTCACAATTGGGTTCATTCTACAAATTCATTCCCTGGCTTTCCAAAGAAGGGCAATGCAACCCATAGTCATTCGGCCTAGGCAGAAAAAAAATAAAAATAAAGCAATTATTAGGCAAGTGACAGAAGACGAGGATGTAGTAGTTTATTGACTCACTTTCTGACTCTTAATCATATATGTTCTTCAAAGTTCTTAGGATACTAGGTATCTTTTGTCGAGTATATGCTACTAGATACTTTAGAATAATGTTGTATTGGAAGGCATCTTCATCTGGAAACCTTAGGCTAAATCAAGATATAATTTTGGTGTGAAAACTTCTCG
>SNQJ01S0008037.1:308173-328345 GCA_010110895.2 Picea sitchensis
CCTTCCTCTAGGGACCTTCTCAGGGGTTCCAATAGAACTGCTGGTCTCCGTGGCCCCCTCATCTGTATCTGCACCCGTTTCGGAGTCTAGAGGATTGTGCTCCTCTTCCGACTTCATGGGTTCATCTGCTGGAGGGGTTTCATTGACCGCAATCGGATTTTCTGGGGCAGGCGGGGACTGAGAGACTATAACGAATGGCTCTTTCAGGGTTTCCTTTGGCTTGTTAGCCCCTTCCTTAGGAGGTACCTTCTGAGGGTTTGGCTTTGAATATGAAGGTAGGCTCGCCTGCTCTGGCCTTGGATCTTTGGATTTAGGACCTGGTTTGCTTTTCTTGACCTTTTGCCAACCCTCAACATCTTCCTTTTCTAGGCTTTGGTTCTTTGGGCAATTCCTCTGCAAGTGTCTGTTCTCTTGACAGGTTCTGCACTTGAAGGGAAGGTGTTCATAATCGAGTTTCTGGTAGTGAGACCAGTTGCCCACAGTAAGCTTCACCGCCTCCGGGAGCCCTGCCTCAAGATCCACCTCAACACATATCCTAGCGCAGTTGTAGATGGACTTGTTGTCTGCCTTATCAATGAATTTCCCTATTCCATTCCCTATCTTTTGCAGAGCTTCATAGTTCCAGCAGTGAACCGGCAAGTTGGGGAGCCTGACCCAAACAGGTACCTCCTTTGGCAGTTCCACCATGGGATCGAAGTCCGGGGTCTAGCGGTTCAGATACAGCCCCTGGGTTCCCATAAAATATGGTTCATTTCTGAATATGAGATCCTTATCTTCCTTGTTTATAAACTCGAAGAGAAAAAAGCCACTGCTCAAAGGGTAGCAGGTAACTCCTTGCTTAAGGTGGGGTTTCCAGTTCCTTGCCCAAGCGTCGGTGGTTTTTGCTGAGGGCCAAAGTCCCATAAACTGGCCTACCAGCCCTCTCTCAGAGAGAGCCAGGGCTATCTTGATTGATTGCGTATCCTGGAGGGCGATTTCTGGGATTTCATCTAGCTTTTTTATGAATTTTGGAACAGTAGAAGGGACCTTGCGCTTGCCTCCGCTGGAAATCAGCTTCCTGAACGCATCCTCTTCTGAGCTCGGAGGGGGAGGGGCTGAATCCCCGCCCCCTGGGACAGCCATGGCCGATTTTGGCTGCAACAACGAACTCTAGGCGCTCACGACGAACCCTAGGCACTCACGCGATTGGTTTCCTCGATATTGCATGTTATCTTGTTACAATCTCATATCTTTCTCATATTTTTTTGTTAAGATGGAGTTCCATATTAATGGTTAAGAACATGTGTTTCCTTGAGTGAGCCTAATGGTTAAGAAACATGTGTTTTCTCATAGGAGGTCATAGGTTCAAATCCAAAGTGGGTATGTACACTTCTGTAGAATTTAATAATGTAATCCTTGCATGGAATCTCATACACTAATTTGGTGTGTGGCTTAATCCTCACCTTAAAATTATATTATTATTATTTTATTTTATTTTTGAAATTTTATGTATATTTACATTTTGATTTTGATTGAATATGTATTAAAAAAATTCCACATACACAATAATCAATAATTAAAAAATGAAAATACTTTATAATATACTATTCATATTAAAAGCTTTGTTTTAAGTTATATTTTTAATTAAAAAGAAAAAAAACCATACACATTTTATATATTTTAAACCTTCTATCTTCCTTTATTATTTTTTTTTTAAATCTATCACAACCATAAAATTAAATATTTTAAAAATTAATAATACAATTACAAATTTTATTAAAAAAATTAATTCATTGTATATTTATGTTAAAAATTTATCAATTTAAAAATTGAATTTTCAACCAAAAATAAAATAAACCATATACATTTTAGGTATTTTAAACCTTCTATCTTCCTTTATTTATTTTTTAAATCTATTACAACCATAAAATTAAATATTTTAAAAATTATTAATACAATTACAAATTTTATTAAAAAAATTAATTCATTTTATATTTATGTTAAAAATTTATCAACTTAAAAATTGAATTTTGATTACACAATTATAAATTAAATTAATGTAATAAAATCATTTTTCACTCATATACTATTATATTTAGTGGGTAAATTTGATGGGTAAATATCCATTTTTTCCTTTTTTAACCGTCAAATATATCAACACAGACGTTCACCTAATTTTTTAAAACTCTCAAATTGATTGCTAAGTTGAAAATTTACATATGTGTGACTTGGTTTTCTTGTTGCATCCTGCATGTTGGGCTTTTGGGCATACCGTGAGCTGGAAAATCCCATCTCCATCCCATGATTTTCCAATGGAGCATGTCCATCATGCAAATTGGAACTTTCATCTATCTCCAACATAGTGAGTCTTCCTCATTTTCATGTGACCCTATGATTGAAATTTAGATCATTTGTTAGTGGCTTGTATTTGATTGCACACTGGAGAGCCAATAATCTAGAGAACTAGCTCATCCAGTCAATCCAACAAGTTATTGGGAGGGTTAATTAACACATATAATCTTTTGACGCCGATTGATTGTCTTAGATGTGCATCTTTCAAGTGACATCAAGTGGCATAAAGGTAGAAGTGATATTCCAATAGGTTTAATCTCTCTCACTTCTTTTCACTTATTCTTTCCACAACGCCTCCTCCCAAATAATATATGGTTGAGTGCTTAGAGGCTCTCTTTTCATTTCAAGTTAAAATGATGCAATCCCACAACTTACAGGATTAAGAGAGGGAGGAAAGAAAAGATCTGGGCCTAGGAATTATAAATTTTGATTCCCACCATAGAGTCATAGAGTATGCCCACACTAGGTCTTTGGGTGTGCTGGGAAAATCACATCTTTGTTGCAATCCCGCAAGCTGAAAACTCAATGCTAAGAAGAAAATATCAAGATTCAAGAAAACTCTTTGACGCTCATATGTAACAAAGCAATTTTTTTTCAAACTAAAATAAATAAGGTTTATGAATATTTAGTATAAAATTGTAATTGCATGATGTTTTTTTTAAATGAACATTATCATGTTTATGCTTATGCTTTTACTTTTGTTGTTTGAATGGAAATTGTAACTGTATGAGGGTCTTTAAGAATTGAATTGTAAGTGTATAAAAACATATTATATTAGTCAACTTAATTCCAAAAGATCTTACTATTAAAAAAAAATCATGTAAAAAACAGTTTTGAAAAAAAAAAAAAACATCATAAAAAATTTACTTAAATTTACTTAACAGATAAAAATAAAATTTACTTAACAGATAAAAATAAAATTGCAGATCAAATTTATACCTGATTATATTATATTTTCCTTTTCACATTAATGTTTTTTCATTCTTCTTAACTCTTTGTTATATTATATTATATGTAAATGCCAAAACCACTGTATGCCATCTTTGATCTCAAACACCCCATTCGAAAGTGACTTTCTTAATGGAACCAAGCGAAATAAAAAGTAAAGTTACATCCATCTAAAAGAAAAAGGCAGAGAAGTTTCACTCATTCAAAAGAAAAAGGTCTCTGGCCAGACAATTTGGTTCTGAAAAAGCAAATAGTTTTGGTTTCCGAGGTGGACTGCACATTCCACATTGCCAACAGGGCCCTTGGCACCACTTAAGACAGAATTAACCATGGGCTTTATTTATTTACTATTAATTAAATATAGATATCTTAAATTACTGATACTTCCCAGAATCCTCTTAATTTATAGTCTCGATGTTGAGTAACCATATAGCTGGTTTAGTTGGAACACTGCAAGTACTGGAACTCATATACCCATTCATGAATTTTGGGTTCTGTCATCTTTTTCTTTAATCTTCTTTCTTTCTTGGATAATTCTCTAGCATTCAATCTGAGAAGACCAATGAGTTGCACCTGCAACTCACGTAGGCTAAGGATTCTCCAGCACCCAATTGGTTTTCTTTCCTAAAAACCTTCATACAGCTCGTGGGTTGATATTCAAAGACAGATCAAGGTGAGGGGTAATCAGAAAATTTATATTGTGTTTTGCAATTTGTTTGCAAGTCAAGTGCATGGTGTAGCAGAATGACTTATGTAATGAAGATGGTGGTCAGGATTTTTTAGCACCCAACTGAATTTTTTTCATTAAATCCTTCAGACAGCTCTTGGGTTGATATCCTAATCACAAAATTTGCAAAGACATGCTGTATGTATGTTTTGAGTTTTGCAGTTTGCCTGCGACTGAAGTGCATGGTATAAGAGAATGATTATAGTAATGAAGATGGTAACTGATCAGCACCCAACCTTTTTTCATAGAATCCTGCATACAACTCGTGGGTTGATATTCTAACACAGACCCAGGTAAGCAAGCCTAATCAGAACATTTCCGAGGGCTAGTATATATGTTGTGTTTTGCAATTTGTGTGTGAGTGAAGTGCATGGTACAAGTAAGGAGGAGGGAGGATGAAATCCAATCATAGAGATATGCCATAGCTTTCAATTACTGGCATCTCAGAGAAGACAACCACGAGCCAGAGAATGGGCAAAGTCACGAAGATGGTAGTGGAGGTGGTGGACGCCCACGACTTGATGCCGAGGGATGGTCAGGGGTCCTCCAGTCCCTTTGTAGAAGTAGATTACGACAACCAGAGGCGCAGAACTCATACCAAAGAGAAGGACCTTAACCCTGTTTGGAACGAGAAGCTGGTGTTCGATGTGGCTGACCGTGCAAAACTACCCAACCAGGAGATTGCTGTCTATGTGTACAATGAGAAGAAGTCTTTCCAACGTAGGAACTTTTTGGGTAAGGTCAGGATTCATGGAAGTAGTATTGTGTGTAAAGGTGAGGAGGTTCTGCAACCATTTCCATTGGAGAAGAGATCCTTCTTTTCTCTTGTTAAGGGGGAGATTAGATTGAAAATTTATATTTGTCTGGAGGATGAAGAACCTGATGGTAGTAAAGGAGGAGGAGGAGGTAGTAATGGTGTAGAAGCCGGTAGTGGTGGTGGTGGTGCTGCTGCTGCTGCTGCTGCAGGTGGTGCTGCTGCTGCTGCCGGTGGCGGTGCTGCTGCTGCTGCAGGTGGTGGTGGTGATGGTGGCGGTGGCGGTGCTGCTGCTGCTGCTGCTTCTGGCAATGCAGAGGGAGGGGGAGCGGGAGGCGGAGGAACCTTGGCTGTTGAGGACAAGGGGAAGGAGGAAAAAGAGGTGAATGAAGAGAAGCAAGAGAAGAAGGAGAAGCCGGTGTTGGAGGTGAAGAGTGAACCCAAGCAGTATATCCATAAACAACAGACCACACAACAACCAGGAACGTTTGTTGTCGAAGAGAGGAGACCTGAACCGAAGCCGGTGATAATGCATAATGCCTCTTTCCAGCATGTAGATTATGCATTGAAGGAGACCTCTCCACATCTGGGAGACGGTAGAGTCAGGGGTGGTGGTGGATGGGTCAGCAGTGCTGAGAGAGCCAGCACCTATGATTTGGTAGAACAGATGCAGCATCTCTATGTTAGAGTGGTGAAAGCGAGGGGTCTGTCAACCATGGATCTCACTGGAAGCTGTAGCCCTTATGTGGAGGTCAGGCTTGGGAACTACAAGGGAACTACCAAACATTTTGAGAAGAATGCAAATCCAGAGTGGAATCAGGTGTTTGCTTTCTCCAAGGATAGGGTGCAATCTTCATTTGTCGAGGTGGTAGTGAAGGACAAGGAATTTGTCAAGGACGATTCCATTGGACGTGTCATTCTTGACCTCAATGAGATACCTACCCGAGTGCCTCCTGACAGTCCCTTGGCACCTCAGTGGTATAGGCTGGAGGACAAGAAATGGGATGCTAATGCTAAGATTAGAGGTGAACTCATGTTGGCAGTATGGATGGGTACACAGGCTGACGAGGCATTTGCAGAAGCGTGGCATTCGGATGCGGCTGCGGTGCACAGCGACGGATTGGCAAACATTCGATCCAAGGTATATGTCTCTCCCAAGCTGTGGTACGTGAGGGTTAATGTTATTGAAGCTCAAGATTTGCTGCCAAGCGACAAGGGGCGTTTCCATGAGGTCAGTGTAAAGGTGCAGCTTGGAAATCAGATGTTGAAGACAAGGATAGCCAAAACCCAAAGCACAAACCCCATGTGGAATGAGGATTTAGTTTTTGTGGCAGCAGAGCCTTTTGAGGAGCATTTAGTCCTAATAGTGGAGGACCGGATAGGTTCGGGCAAGGATGAAATCATGGGGAGGACAGTTATTCATATGACAACAATTGAGAAACGTCTAGACCATAGACCCATCATTTCCCGATGGTTCAACCTTGAAAGGCACAATATCGTAGAGGGGGAGCAGAGGAAGAAGGAAACCAGATTTGCCAGTCGAATCCACTTGAGGGTGTCTCTTGATGGTGGATATCATGTCCTCGATGAATCTACACACTATAGCAGTGATTTGAGGCCTACTGCCAAGCAGTTGTGGAAGCCTCCTATCGGTATCTTGGAAGTTGGTATACTGAACGCAGACACCTTGCTTCCAATGAAGACAAAAGATGGACGGGGGACTACTGATGCCTACTGTGTTGCAAAATATGGTCAGAAGTGGGTTAGAACAAGGACAATTATAGACAACTTCAACCCAAAGTGGAATGAGCAGTACACCTGGCATGTTTATGACCCATGCACTGTCATAACAGTAGGGGTTTTCGATAACTGTCATCTTCAGGGAGGAGCCAATGAGAAGGCATCAGGAACTAAGGATTCGAGGATCGGCAAGGTACGCATTCGTCTCTCGACGCTCGAGACTGACCGTGTCTACACTCATTCTTATCCTCTGCTGGTACTACATCCCTCTGGGGTTAAAAAGATGGGGGGGCTTCACTTAGCTGTTCGTTTCAGCTGCTCCTCTCTGGTTAATATGATGCATATGTATACAGTTCCTCCGCTGCCCAAGATGCATTACTTACACCCTTTCTCTGTAGGTCAGCTCGAAAGTCTTAGGTACCAAGCTATGAACATAGTGTCCATGAGGCTGAGCAGGGCTGAGCCTCCTTTAAGAAAAGAGGTAGTGGAGTTTATGTTGGATCTGGATTCCCACATTTGGAGTATGCGCCGCAGCAAAGCCAACTTTTTCCGCATAATGACTGTGCTATCTGGACTGATAGCAGTTGGCAGATGGTTTGATCAAATATGTCACTGGAAGAATCCTATGACAACCGTGTTAGTGCATGTGTTATTCCTCATTCTGGTATGGTATCCGGAGTTGGTACTGCCCACAGTTTTCCTGTATATGTTCTTAATTGGCATATGGTATTTCCGATTCCGGCCCCGACATCCACCTCATATGGATACTCGTCTCTCTCATGCAGAGGCAGTGAACCCAGACGAGCTTGATGAAGAATTTGATACTTTTCCTACTTCGAGGTCACCTGATCTTGTGAGGAGGAGATATGATAGGTTAAGAAGTGTTGCGGGGCGTATACAGACTGTAGTCGGAGACATAGCTACTCAAGGAGAAAGGTTCCAGAGTCTTTTGAGCTGGAGAGACCCACGTGCTACTACTATATATCTCATATTTTGCTTGTTTGCTGCAATAGTTCTTTATGTCACACCTTTTCGAGTGGTGGCAGTGCTTTCAGGTTTGTATGTGTTGCGCCATCCGAGATTTCGGCACAAGATTCCTTCAGTGCCCACCAATTTCTTCAGAAGATTGCCTGCACGAAACGATAGTCTGTTGTGAGCTGTTAAGTGCATTAATCATCGGGAGACTGAATTCTGATGTTACTGCTTCATCTATTTTCTCCACAAATAAATACGAAGGTTCCTTCCCTATTTAGTCAGTTATTGAAGTTGCTGCTCAAGTAAGTGTTGGAATGGCAAATTGGCTTGAGAAAATCCGTAATTGTAACATGTCTGATGGCAAAAGTTGATGTTCGTAGGAATTGTTTGTTTTTGCAGCTAATGGCAGATGGATCCTGTCTCTGCGGGCTGGTGTGACTAAAATTTTAGAATACATTAGAGTAGTCTGTGATATGTTGGTGGATTTTGTGTATTATGCCTCTCTGTTCTCTCCTGGAACTTTTGGAAGGATGTTTTGTACAGGGAAGCAAACCCTCTCTGGCTGCACATTGGCATTCAGTAAGATGAATTTGTTTGGTTTGTAAGATCTAGATGCTGAATGTAAACTTCATGTGAGCAGCTTTAGTTTGCACCTAGCTTCCATCATGGCAGATGACATTTTTGCTTGTTATTGTTACTCACTAATTTACTCGGTAGGAAAATAGAACCGTGCCTTATCTGATGAGTGGTTGAAGTAATAGCGTGAGTTCTACCAGTGTCGCATGAATGATTGAAGCAATTTGTTTGGTTGGTTATTTGAGGGTGTTGTTTGCAGTTATAGGGGAGCATATTGAAGTATTTTCCTCTGTTATCAGGTGGAAGTTGGAAGGAATAGTGTTAGTGATTTGTGATTAAGTTGCTTGGGGTTTCACAGTTACAATTGTACACACGTACACACAAAGAGTCTATGTTCTGGCATTTTTTAAACATTTTTTTTTTTTTTTTTGGCATCTTTCACCAAATTCAACAATATAAATTATGGTGAAATCGCAATTTTTTGTTGTTTAAATTGCATTTTTAATGCATAAATGAATTCAGCATCATGTAAAACCTTGGAGCATTTGAATTATACAAACTCAATCACTCAAATCTGCAGTTTCAACAATTTCTCACCAGATTTTAGGCAAAATTGATCAGAAAATATGCCAAAAAAAAACCAAAAAATAAAATGTTTAAACTACTATGTATATTATTATCATGTCATACCAAATTTCAAGGGTCAGGAGGGGCCGAGTCTTTGGAATGGCCGGAGATACCCCAAAAACACACAATAAAACACAAAAATAGAGTAAAAATACATTCATAAAGTTAAAAGGTATAACTTAGTTATTACAAATATATATTGCAATAGCTAATTCGGTATGTAAGTATGCTTTTAAAGTGCAAAAATCCTCTTAAAATGAAGGGACAATAATAAAAGCTGATGATGTTGAAAAGTTGTTATTCTATGGTATCAATTTCAAATGGAGCCTCATACTAGAAATATGGCCTAAATTATTTGGCCTGCTAAAGTTTTGCTTAGAATGATTAGCAGTTGTGGTATTAAGTATAAAACAGATAAAACATGGCATTTGGGAAGGAAGTACTCTGTCCACGAAGAACCTGGCATGTAACTCATGTAAGAAGTTTGGGATAACCTTGCAAGATCATTTCTTGTTTAGCTGATTGCAGAGTTAGTTTACTTTGCTATTCCTAACCATAGTTGGTTATTAAGTCTCCATGTGAGCATTATTTTGCCCTAGGCTTAGTGCACTGTAGAAAGCAGACTTGGGATTTGATGGTCAGCTATGCCTGTCAAGCTAACTTTTGTTGACAATCTTAGTTTTTACACTGCCCCTAGTTAACATTTTACTAAATAAATATGATCTTCAATCCTAAATTTGTTTAGCATTCAAGATATTTAGGGTTTAGTCCTCAGGGATGCTGTGAGTTATGGAGACATGCTTTAATTCTAGGCCATAGTCTGAAGGGTGACCTGCCACGTTGAAACGCATAATATTAAAGAGTTTAGAGTTTCTGACTGTGCAAGGGTTATGGATCAGAAGTCATGCATACACAGAATTGTTCCAATAGCCCATCGGGAATTGATGGTTTTGGCTGTGTTCATTAATGTTTGCTTCCACATTGGGCAATAGCACATTAACATTATGAGCTTGTGATGACTTCAGCAAATCAACATTAGATTCAAGAGTTCAAATTTAGATAGCATATCTACATGCATGTGTTGCAGAGGCTGCTCCTATATCAATGGATCAACATTTTTTAAATTCAAGTTTTCAATTTTTGAATGAAGGATTCGAACGTGTTGGAATACTGCTGGCTGAAGTGGGTATCAACTTCAAGTATTCTTTGTTATTGAATGAGATTGTTCAATGCAAGTATTAACCCTCAAAAATATATATGATGATGTTCATTAAAATTAACTTTGGTTTTTCGGACCTTATGAAAAAAATGGTAAAGAATTAATTGGAGTGTTTTAGAATTTTATTTCTATAGAGCAGTTTTCTTAAATCTTCATAGTTTTAATGAGTTAAAAGGTTAGGAAAGTTGGTTTTATTACAAATATTTTCAAATTAAGATCTAATGTGGTTGTACATAAGACAATCTAAGAGAAAGTGTTTTTCATCCTTGGAGATTTTAGTATCACAAAGATGATATATTATTTCATTCCATGGCATTTTAGTAATTGCCCAAAGCCTTGTTTCACTATGGAGCTCATGAGTTTATTCTTATTTTAACAATGTTGATTTTCTTCTTTATGCTAGATATAAAGAAAGATACTTTTTGATTTTCTAAATTAAGGTTATTGACCTCTTTATAGTGGGCCTAATGGTTAAGAACATGTATTTCCTCTTAAGAGATCACAAGTTCAAATCCAGAGGGGGGTAGGGTATGTATACCTCCATAGACTTTACCAGTCAAATCGTTGGGCCTTGTCCCACAAACAAGGGGGTCTCATACACCAATGTGGTTGGCTTAGTCGTGACCTTAAAAATAGATTATTATTATTAGTAGTAGTATATTAATTTTCTCTTATCCTCTAATTCTTGATCACACCACAATTTCTCCTCGAATTTAGTTGCAATATTATTTTAATGGTATCAATATTCTTTAGAGTGACCTCCTCCTCTATTCCCCAATGATTTAGCCAAGACTTAGCATCTTTATGCCAACCTCTTAAAGAGAAGGGGATAATCTTGCTTAACTCCTATATTACAAATATTTTTTTCCAACCAATCCTCGGTGTTCCTAAACTTAGTAATAACATTCTCATACAACCTTATTGCAATAGCTCTCAACTCAAATGGAATCTTTAACTCTTGTAATCTATTTCAAAGGTTAATTATATGCATTGTGTCAAATGCTTTCCTAAAGTCAAGGAAAAAACACAAGAGCTTGGATTTCTTACAACAACATTCATTTGTGATGATCCTAAGCATAACCAAGTAATCCATGATTGATAGGTTCTAAAACTAGCCTAGTCTTTAGCCCGTTTATCTAGATTTTCTAACCATATGCTCATCTTCTTTTCCAGAATAATTCCATATAACTTGGCTAAGAGAGGGTTAATCACATTGGTCCTATAATTAGAGGGGTTTTTTTATCCTCGTTTTTTTAAATAAAAACAATGAGGCTTTGAATCCAAGGTTTAGGTAAACGCTGCTTGATTGTCAAATTGAAGAGCTTGTGAATGTGAGGGATGAGGATAGGTCCTCCAATTTTTAGGATTTCTACTTGATAGTCTTTGATGCTCTTAGCTTTCTTAATCAAACCTACTAGTTACTTCACATTAGCTTCCATAATAATAGGGATGAATCCATATATTCCACGAGGAATCAATAATATTTATATATTATCCATTTTTCATTATATGAGATACATTGGCATGTTTATAAATACACGTAGGGATGATAAGTCATGTCCCTGGAAAATGTCATGACTTATCATAATTACATAGACTTATCATTTATTACATAGACTTATCATTGTCATGATTATCATTACTACATTATAACGCCTATATTACATAATAATTGACCTATAACTATTATTATATGATAAGAAATGTAATATACTTTAGGCATATTGCAAGCCTTCTCCCCTTAAAAATGTTTTTCCTCAAAGCATAGTGAATAAGAACTCTTCTGATAGAATGAAAAATCTTTTGTATCTGCTATCAATTAGATAAAGTTGAGGAAACAAGGCGATATGATGTTCGAAGCTTTGAACAATATTTTCGCATCAAAAGAGAATCAATCCATCCTAGGTGGATTCTTTCTGGAACTCTTTGATGATAAGATTTTGGATAGGATCTTCTTTGTTGTTGACTTCGAGGCACATAGATCTTTGGATGCTTGGTAAGTTTATCCTTCTTAATCTTTAATTTAATCTTGTCGTGATTTACTTGAGTCATCGTGATGATATCTGATGTTTTTGTATTTACTAGCGTGATAACATCCTTCGACTGACCTATGACTTCATCAATGATTATCAATGGTATGTCAAACTTAACTAAATCCGTGGTTGTTTCTTTGTGATTGATTTTTTTCTTGAGCTCAACTTCTAGAAACTCTTCCATTAATAAGGCTTCATTAGTAAGGATGTTCTGATTTTTAGTTGCGATCACTTTTGTTGAGCTCGCTTTATCTTTAGTTTCAACTTTTGGAGGCTCCTCCATTGATACAACTTCATTGATAACAACATTAGGTTTTTCCACATTGATTGTAGTAGTGTTAGTGCCCCTATCCATGTTTTGGGATTTTTGTTAAGCTTTCTTCTCTTTCTTTAAATTCTTCATTTTTGTTAGTAGAGTTTTATTATGATTTCTCAAATGATAAATTTCATCGTGGTTATCTGCAATAACCTTGTTAAATTATTTTGACAACTTATGTATCATTTTTTGAGTATCTTGAAAGATCATCTTGGAGATATCTATAAGACAATAAATTACTATCCCTCTAATTGACTAATTGATCCAACAAGTTTCAAAAGTATATGTTCCATTTGGGAAGAATGTTGTTGCAGAACATGATTCGAGAAAGGCTCTCAACTATGTTATGGTTCTAGTGGTGAGGCGTGGGAAGAAAAAGTGTCGCTAAACCAATCACTCTCCTAGTTATTTATCTGTAATGATTGGAACGACTAAATACATGGAACATTTTTCTTAACCGAAGTTGCAATAAGAATAACATTGGTAAAAAAGAAAGATTCAGATATGGAACACTATTCATTTACAAAAACCCCAGCAATAAATATTGATCATTGAGTTGGTTGGGCTAGCTCCCAAACCTCCTCCTAGAGTGGAGGGAAATATATCTAGAGTTTTTTCCACTATTGAATGTTCTTTTTGTGCGCTAATCCCTTAATCATTATGTTGTAATGAGCTTATGTTCTAAAGAAGAGAGTTTTCTAAGCTAAGGTTTCACTACCATGAAATCGCTACAAAGGAGGGAAAACATGGAAATGAGAAAATAGTTACCCGTGACAGAATGGTGAGAGAAACATATATTGGAATGGGAGAAAGGGTCAACTATTACATATCTAACCCAATGAATAGATAAAAAGAAGTATTCAACAATCTTTTATGGTAGACTGAGAAGATATTTGAGTGGTAGATCAGGAAAAATGGGATAATTTCATGTTTCTTTATTGATCGATCATTCCCTATCAGTGGTTTGACGAAGATGAAACTAACTTTGACTTCATTGTAATGTACTGAAATGTCATCTTCCTCTCCTTATAGGAAAATATCAAAAAACAATCGCCATGTTTAAGAAGAAGGTACCCAATTTTTCAAGCTAGGGTGAACCAAGAATTATGTCAACCTCTTTTTGATACATAGTTGTAACATTGAATTAAGATATGTATTCATAATCATCAATTGTTACTTGCAAGTCCTTAATTATGTATTGTGCATTGCAAAATTTGATTATATTTGGCTTTGGAATTAATAATTGATTTGCCAAATCGATGTTAATGTAATTTTCCTTATGGTTCATGCTAATAACGATGTTAATTTTATTTTTTTTAAATAATCTCTTTTAATGTTAATAACCCAAAGCATGAATTTGAAACACCTTTACAAAATAATCTTAATTCCTTCATTTTATCAACCATTCTTAAGCACCTTTTTACTTCCCTTGGAAATTACCTACCTTAAAAACTTAAATGATTCTTTCAAATAATCATTTATAGAATTCAATTTACCACCTTGGTCATTCAAATACCCCTTTTTAGTTTTATAATTATAAATCCACTTACTATGTGTTCACTTTTTCTTATCAATTAGATAAGAAGATATTTTGGCACTTAAATTAGTATCTTTATATATGCTTTAATTATTGTGTAGATTTCTTTCATATAAAAATAATTTGGCAAGTTACCAATATTTTCACATTTTTCACTTTTCATCTACTCCATGCAAAAATTCCTCTACATAAAAAGATATTTATATTTCTTTCTTCATTCCCTCATGCAAAATTCATAGACTCTATGGAATCTTGTCTTGAAGCTTCTTAGCATGCACTTTTTAAAGCTTCTTAGCATGCATTTTTTAAAGATACTTGGAAACTATTCATTTTTAGTCCCTGCCGTAGGCATAGAGGGACTATAGCGATCGATAAATCGTTGACCTGGTATTAGATTGTGCATTGACCAGAAATATTTCCATATTGTCTATTGTTGGAACAAGGGAAGTGAAGACATCGATTTTAATATAATAAAAAGTATCATGTTTGTCAAGATCTGATTGGACAAAGGATTGGAGGTGTTATTGCAACCTTCGTTATTCCCAATGTTAAATATCTTGACTTGTCCAAAGTATTTGGTAGTATATGGTCTTTTTGAATTATATATTTTATTATGCATTGGTCGACGGTGGATTAATGCTAGCATTAGTTCGAATGTCTCCCTTAGCATTTTATGTTGGGTAGAATACATTCTCTACCATATTACTATGTCTGATTTTTGCTTTATTGTTGTGTTCTTCGAGAGAACAGGTTTGTCACGCTGCATATTTTCTTAAATGCCTGCACAGGCCTACGCCCTTCGACGGTCCTGACAGTCTTAATTGTTTACCTAACAGCTCTGGCAGTGTTAAATGATTATTGTACAGATGGGTTGCAATACAGTTTTGTTCATGGTCGGCATCGTTGCTCAAGTGTTTGATCCTTGTTCGATGCTTCGTTCCATGGTTCTGGTTCTTGTTTGATTCAACTTTGCAAAATTGAGGTCCTGCAATTGCAGTTCAAGCTCTTCGTGGTTGTTCATTGGTTTTTTGTTTTTCAACTTTGCAAGCTGTTGGACCTGTTGTTGCGGTTTGCAGTTTTTGGGGCTGAGCTCTTGTTGTCCTTTGTTGACGGGTAAGTTTCCCTGTTGTTGTTGTTTTTCAATGGTGGCAGTCCCAGCATCTTTGTCTGTGCTCTTAGTTTCTGTTCCTGGAAAGCATGCATCTTGCAATGCAGAGGGCTTTACGAAAAGTAGTTGGGAGCCATCAGGAGAGGGAACCATCGGGTGGGGTGTGTACACAGGGTATGCTTTCATTCTGTGGGTGGGAACACTGTGTCTACCTATTTTATTTCTACTGAGTAAAGTTATTGTTTTATTTATTTCTCTGTTTTCTTCTCATCTGTTATGGGGACTAGGGGGGATTGAAGTTGAGAAGAAGAAGGTTCAAAGATACATACGGGAATTGGTGCCCTACTTTGTTTTTTTTTCTATTTTGCTACCTTTTATTTTTTTCTCCTGCTTTTCTCTATTTTCATAGAAAGTGAAACTATGTAGCAAATAGCTTCAAAGTGACAATTGAAGAGATGAATGAGGTAATAGATGTTGAGTCGTACGAAATAGCTTCACAGTCCATTGTACATGACAACATTGACGTGGTTTTGCATAGTAATGCGCTTTTTAGATTGGATGCATTCTCGTATACTGTTGGGGATTGCATTTTTTATACATTCCAGGTTCTATTGCATTTTCGTTATTCGTCGACCGAGCTGCGCAATGGATTGATAGATTATTTCTTGACCTATTTTAAAAATGGTGATGACGGGGCTTTGCAGTCCTATGAATACGAACTGGAATCTGATTTTCTTCGGTAATTTCATGGAATACAAGATGTCACTACGTATTTTTCAAAAACGCAGTTGTCTGCATCTCCAGTTCTGCCTCCGCATGAGAGGAGACTTTGGGGAGATACATTTTGTATACGATGGTTGTCTAACTGGCTGAATATATCATTTGTCATTTGGTCATTGACAAGAAAAACAAGATATCTACTATTCAATAAAACTGCATCTAACAATCCATATTGCATCTTTTTCCATGATGCCAATGCCCTCAGTGGCCATTATGAACCACTAGTGTACAGAAAAATGCACATATGCAATATAGAAGGTCCTCATATCTACTTGTTCATTATTTGCAAATACCTTCAATCGCAATGCAAAGGGATTTTGCATGGCATAGATTGCCATGGTTTGCAGCTGGCAAAAAACGTTGTGTCTAGTTGTGGAGATAGTCTGTTCAATGCAATTTGTTGTTTGGTACCAGTAGAATTCGATGTCTATACAGTCCTTTTGCAATGCAATTATAGGCGACAGCCAACAGGATTTTAGGTGCTTGCATCAGCACCTTTGTCCATATCTCGTAGAAAATATGCCGGCAGTTGGAAGTTGGCAGGAATACCTTGTGAACATGGTGCTTCCATATGAAAAAGGGCGTATGGAGGGTTGCATATTTTGTTTGCAATGGTTGTCTATCATATTCAGGGTTAATATCCAGGTGTGGTTGCCCTTTCCAGATGCCACTGTCCATTCCTGGGTTATTGATTCAAATTGTGATCGAACATTTGACATCCTTTCGTTGAAAACAGATACAACACATATGCATTATCAACCTTTTCTTGCACATATCGGTAGTTCAAGGTTGATTGTCCATGCCACCCAAACATCATCGAATTTGCAATCACGTGGAATGCTTTTATGTGAAAATGAAAGTCCTCCCAGTTGTGATATGGGCAGACAGGTCTTGAGCAAAAAAAACATGTGTAAAATTCATGACAGTTGTGATGAGGCCATAGATCGCTTAGACAAAAAACATAGAGTAAGTTATCACAATTTGAAAAAAATTGTTTCTCAAATTCGCCTGACTTCTGATAAGGTCATAGAGGCCTTGAACAAAAAACGTAAAGTAGTTTCTCAGAAACTGGGTGAAAGTGAAATTCATCTCAGTTGCCACTAGCTCATCCTGCCCTTGGGAAAGAAACGTAGACTAAGTTACCACAACTTGAAAAAGGTCATGCACAAGAGAAAAAAATGCATTGCTACACTTCCTTTTAGAGAGAAACTCACATATCACAATGTAAAGAAATTTGTTCGTGCAGAACAAAGCATAAACAAGTGCGATTGCATATCCCAAAATGGTGATGCAACTGTACGACTTTGTGATCTACAAGCAACACCATGCAATAGTAGCAATGAAAACTAGGAAACAATTTCTACGAATACTTCCTTGCGAAAGAAAAATGCAAGACAGAACTACATGAAACAAATGAAAGACACTCCTTCCATTGCATGTGCAATTTGTGAACAATTGAATTTTTCAAAAAATAGTAAGGCTTTCACGCCTGATTTGCAAGCAGAATACCTCCGCTTGACAGCCCAGGATAAACCATTTTCCAGTGCAAAAGTTTGTCTTCCATGCAAACGATCGCTTGAAAATGGAAAACTGCCACAGTTTGCAACCCCTAACCGAATAAGATGTAATACAGCACTAGCAGATGTAAGTGCACTTACGGAACTCGAGGAGAGACTTGTGTCTCTGTGAATTGCATTTGCCCAAATCAGACCTTGGGGCTATAAACGACCCTAGATGGGCTTAACGGGATCAATTATTAATGTGCATGTTCAGCTGGATGTTGTGCAAAAATCGTTGCCACAATCTATTAACAATACAATTACAATCGTTGTGGCTCTGAAAATATGCTTGCGATACAAAAATGCCTATTAGACAGGCAAAGTGTGTGTGCATGTTGTTATGAAAGCATTAAAGGAATTATGTTCCAGAGCCCTATACAAAGCAGAGAACATTTGTATAAATTCCAACTGGAACAGTGTTCTCGCAGATGAACATGGCAACTCTGCAGATACTCTTGAAAATCCTAGTGATTTTGATGCAAGTGATGAATCAGACAATGAAACAGTTGTTGAAACATTGGTGCATGGATTCACTGATTCACAGTGCATTTGTGACTTGTAAGACAAAATTTTCAAAATTTCAGCGTCCACTTGGAATATTCAAGGACAAATTCGCTGAGGAAATGAACTTTCTAACACTCTTCTATGGAGATCCACGTGGCACTTATATTTCAGATCGATTCAGTTATCATAAAATAGTCCGATGGGCGCTGCTACATTCAAGCGGTTGCTTCTCCCGTCACATAACAAATTTGTTTTTCAAGACAATGCGCATAATAATAGAGCAAGTTCGGTCCTGCATGTGGGTCCGAATAAGAAAAGGCTAGTTACAAGGAAGAAATTTGTTCGCGAAAGATGTGAAGTACAAAGTTAACCTAGAAAAAATTATGAAATCTGATATTGGATACATAGATTTAAAAAACATCTGCACCTCTCCTGACTATTTGCAACAAAACAAAAAAAATATTTTTGCAATGATCCGACAATTAGGCCCGTCAACATTTTTTGTCACATTTACAAGTGCAGAGCACTGCTGGGATCCATTGGTGGTTGCGATATCTAACCTGCATAAGAACAGGAAACGTAAAAAAGAAACCGATACACTGGAAAATAGCGACATTGACTACCTCATAAGAAAAGACTCGGTGACATGTACTCGCTACTATAGACATAGAATAAATGCTTTGAGACAATTGATATGCCATGATGAAACATTTTTCGGAAAAATATCGGACTACTTTTTTGTCACTGAATTCCAGAATAGGGGAAATGAACATGACCACGCACTGTTGTGGATAGAGGATGCACCAGTGTATGGAGCCGATAACAATTCAGAGATTGAACAATTTGTGGATAAATACATAACATGAAACATAGATCATTTGGATCCAAAACTTGTGAAAGTCCATAGACATTACCATACAAGAAGTTGTAGAAAACGAAAAAACTCACATTGTAGATACAACTTTCCCGTGTCGCCAATGAGAGCTACAAGAATCATAGAGCCAGTTAGTGTAGAGGAAAATGTTGTTGTTGAGAAATCTAAATCCTTGTTCACATTTCTAGAAGAAGGGGGATTTGACGAAATGATGATCTTTGATGCCTTCTTGACACAAGTAAATCTTTCATAAGATGAGTACATCCAAGCCATATAATGAACGCTTAGGCAACCAACACTTTTCCTTAAACGAAAACTCTCACATATTTGGAACAACAATTTCTCCAAGGATATCCCAGTTATGTGGAAAGCAAATACAGATGCGCAGTACATGTTGAATGCATATGCTGCAGCATCATACTGTACCTCGTATATGACGAAGATTGACAAATCTATGACAAGTGCATTCAGAAAAATACGCAAAGAACATGAAAGAAGTCATATTGATGCCTTACAAATGATACGCACACTTGGTAATACATTGCTTAATCTTCAACAAATGTCTGCTCAGCAAGCAGTTCACATTGCACTTCCCTTGCCCCTCACTTGTAGTTCAAGAAAATGTGTCTTCATAAACACATATCCACTTGAAAAACGCACATTTGTCCTTAAACCACCGGTTTTGCTGCAACAAGAGCCCGACAATTCAGAGGATGTGGTATGTCGCTCTATTATTGATTATTACATCCAGCGTCCATCTCCTATTAGGCATATCTGCTTAGCAGAATTCGTATCGCATTACAAAAACAATGGTGCACCCATATCAAAAAGAAAAAAACCCTCTATCATACGATTTGTCAAATACAACAAACATTGTGACTATGAAAACTATTGTAGAGAAAAATTGTTGTTGTACGTTCCGCTCGATGAAAACGAAGAGACATTAATGCATAACTTATGTACATGGGAGGCTGCGTATGTTGCGTCTGAGACTATGGTGCACATCAATGAAGCTAGATTTACCTACAATGTTAATCCAACATGGGGTGATCTAAAGGTTGCACTTAATGACCTAGAAAATCATGGCGATCATGATGACACATTCAGAGACCCAAAAACAACCAGAACTGCTTCTAAGTCCTATGACTTACAAGGAGATTTGCCTCATCCTCCAGCGACTGTAAGTGAAAAACATATCAATCTTGGTTTTCAAGTTACAAAACATCCTTTCCTAATTGAAAATAATGAATACCACATAATAAGACGTATGTTGAATCGTGAACAACAAACAATTGTAAAGGATATTGCTCTTAAAAAATGCTTGAACATGAACAGTCATGTGCACGTGTTCCTTATAGGAGGAGCAAGAACAGGCAAGACATTCACAGCAAAAGCATTGTTCCAAATGCTTATACGAATCTATGATTCAAACAATTCCTCTGATCCTATGAAACCAAAGGGCCTAATAGTTGCATACACAGGAAAAATTGCATACAATGTAGGTGGAACAACAGTCCACTCTGCATTTTTAATGCCTTTTAACAAGTCACAGTTTCTTCCACTT